>CAJPDP010009833.1:0-10036 GCA_905336975.1 Bombina variegata variegata
TTCATTGAGCTTCTCCACACCTTCAAAACATCTCTAAATAGTGGACGTGAATGTATATTGTGTCCTAATTCTTTATTGGGAGCATGAAGAATGAACTCTAAAGCAAAGGGATCACATATTTTTGTATCCATATTATAACTTCTGTATTTGTAGGAGTGAAATAGCCAATCTAAAGGCAATCTTAATAACATTGCATAATTATATAGTTGTAAGTTTGGTAACGCTAGACCTCCTCTATTATAGGGAAGAAATAACTTCTCCAACTTGATCCTGGACTTCCTACCCTGCCAGAGAAGATATCACAAGGCTTTCAAGAATCTATTTGTATCATGTTTCTTAATTAATATAGGAAACATCTGTAAAGTGTATAATATTCTAGGTAGTGTAAACATCTTTAACACTGCAACTCTACCTGACAGTGATAAAGGGAGTTTAGCCCAATTTTTCATTTTATCTATAATATCTTGAAGAATGGTCATGATGTTCTCTTTATACCATTTACTAGGACTGGCAGATAAATATATGCCCAGATATTTTAATGATTCAGTTTCTATGAATGGATATTTCTGATCTAGGTTGACTTTCTTTAACCAAAGGATTTTGGACTTTAAATTGGTTTATCTTATATCCTGAAGCCCTACTATATTATTCTAATTGATTTCTAATTCCATTAAAATCTTTATCTGGAGTAGTTATGCACAACAATAGATCATCTGCAAACAATAAAATTTGAAAATAATCTTTACCAATTCTATGTCCTATTATACTATCCCTCAACCTCATAGCCAAGGGTTCTAAAATCAAAAGAAGTGGTGACATGTGACAACCCTGCCTAGTTCCTCTGTAAAGCTGAAAAGAGGATGAGATATTATTATTAACCAGTAAGGTGGCACTGGCATCTGAATAACTATTAGGAATAAAATCTAAAAAGTTGCCACCAAACCCTAAAGTGGAGTAAGTCTTCACATATGAAGTGCCATTCCACTCTGTCAAAGGCCTTCTCTGCATCCAAGGACAACAGGAAGGCCTCCGGCAGAGCAGAAACTTCTGACCTCCCCCCTCTTTACTATATTGGCAGATAACGTGTCCTTATATTAAGTTCCGAGGTTCTACCCATCACAAAACCCACCTGGTCCGGATGAAGAAGTTTTGCTAGAATATTTATAGTCTCCTTGCCAAAGTATCTTGTAATCAAGATTTAGAAGGGAGATAGGTCTTTAAGATGAAACCTCCACATGATCCTTATCCTCTTTTGGAATAATAATAATATTTGCCACCTTAAATTGTTCAGTGATTTTAAGATTGTGGGAATAGTATTGTCCACATAGCTCCTTCAAGACAGGGGTAAACTCCTCTCTCATTATTGAATACAATTCCAGTGGGAGGCCATCTGGGCCTGGCGCTTTCCCTTTTTTCATAGATTTTATTGTATCTATGATTTCATCACTGGTAATGCAATCATTCAAACATTTTAACTCCTCCTCGGAAATATTGGGGAGCTTTAATTCCTTGAAATAGTTGATAATGTCTTCTTTCAAAGGCTTTTTTGAGGTGTATAGTTTTCTATAATGTTCTAGGATAGGAATATCATTTCTTCTACTTTATTGGTAGTTTCCTTCCCATTCGTGATGGCTAGAATCGATTTCCTTTTCTTGACCCCTTTAAACAGATTTGAGAGATATCTCCCTAGCTTTTTCCCAAATTTGTCAAATTGTAACATGTTTTTATTAATAGATTCTTGTGCTGACTGTAATAAATATTGCTCTCTCTCTTTCTTGATTAAGAAATATCTATCTCTATTTCTTCTAGATGGAATTTTCCTAAATGCTGCGTAGGCTAAAGTGAGTTCACATGCAAGCTTGTCATTCCTTGCCCTGTGTTCTCTTTTTAGTTTTATCACATAAGATGACATTTCTGCCTTCAGTGTAACCTTGGCTGCTTCCCAAAAAATTGGAGCATTAGTTTTTTATTCTTCATTAGCCTTCCATTTTTTGATTTAGGAAATTTCTAAACTTAACAGAGTTGGATAGGTACAGAGGAAAAAAGAAATTATTGTAATTGGATTTGAGTGGTTCATCTAAGACAAGAAGAACTGGTGCATGATCTGAAAGAACAAACTCCATGATCTTAGATTCCTTAACCCTTGATACCAAACATTCCGAAATTAAAAAAATATCCAACCTGGATAGAATGCTATGAGTTTTAGAGAGACATGTATATTCAAGACTATTTGGGTTTAAGAGTCTCCATACGTCCACTATTTTATATTGAGAACTAAAGGTAGAGAAAATCTTTGCTTCATATTTTATTTGTGATTTCTTTGTCCCAGCATTTTTGTATACTGAAGATAATTTCTTTCTATCCAGGAATGAGTTGGGCATAGCATTAAAATCTCCTGCCAGAATTAAATTATTATCTGTAAATTTATTTAGAATGTTAAATATCTTCCTGCAAAACTTTCAGTTCGAGTTAATGGGACCATAGATATTTCCAAATACATAATCTTTACCATCTATTATTAAGTTTTAAAATAAAAATCTCCCCTCCCTATCTTTTATTATCTGTTTTATTTTGTATTTCAAAATACAGTTAATCAATATTGCTACCCCTCTTGCGGCCTTAGAGAATGATGAGTAGAAGACCTCTCCAAACCATCTAGCTCTGATTTTTGAGTGTTCAACATCCGAGAGATTTACTCAAATAATTCAGGATAGCCTTTCACTTAATCGGGGAATGGATTCCTCCCACATTCTATGAAATGGCTTTAACCATTATTTATAGAAAGACCAAAAACAAAAGAGGTGGAGGGAAGGGAGGCTGAAGAGTTAGAGAGAGAGAGAGAGAGAGAGAGAGAGAGGGAATAGAGGGGGAGAAAAAAAAAAGCTGTAAATGTATCCATGTACATACATAAACATACATATATACATGCGTACACCCACACACTAATTTTAAAACTTAATATAACAGTTTCTTTAATCATAATAAACATAGCAACTACTGTTATTCTCTGTGTCTTTGACCGTCTTTTAATCCGTTGTTTTCCCAAACTAGCTTCTATCTCCCAAAAAACAAACAAAAAACAAAAAAAAAAAAACATAATGTAACTTGCATCCTACATCAATCCAATGTGTATTAACCCAAATATTATTTTGATATGTGTCATTCTGAGTATCAATCTCTTTATGTTATTCCATGATGGTAACTACTAATCAATCAAATTAATTTTCAAGTGCTTGTTTAAAAAAAAATCCTTTCATATTAAGCAAATTACATCCTGAATAAAACAATCATGTGATTTCCCCAATATCTAATCTCCTATCAGAGAGTTTTATATATCAGCGGATGCAGTAATCAGCTTAACTCAATTCCCAGTGATACCTCATAAACAGTGCCTTATAGTTTTTGTGTTACTGTGCACTTTATATTGTTACATTTAGACATTACCCTCTTATATCCTAAAACATTTAACTTAAAAAAAGAAAAAAAAAATTAAAATAACCCCCCCCCCCAATAATCTTACTTGGATCCTACATCAATCCAATATGTTTTAACCCAAATGTTATTTTGAGATGTGTCATACTGAATATCAGTTTGTTTGTGTTATTCTATGATGATAACTACTAATCATTCTAGTGTTAATTTTCAAACTCTTCATCAAATACTTTTTTAAAAGAAAAATTCCTTAAGCAAATTACATCCTAAATTAAACAGCCATATTATTTCCCCAGTATCTAATCTCCTATCAAAGAGTTTTATATATCAGTGGGTGCACTAATCAACTCAACTCAATTCCCAGTTTGATACCGCATAAACAGTGCCTTATACTTTATCAAACAAATTACTTTGTGTTACTGCACATTCTTTATAGTTACTCCTACAAAAATTATATGTATCAATAAGATACAATGATAATCATACATTAATTCACAGTGTAATGACATTACCCTCTTATATCCTATAACATTTCACTTTGAGAACAAAATAAAAAAATAAAAATATATATATTTATTTACTCATAAAAAATTGTATGAATCTACTCATGCATTGATAATCTTGTACCAATTCACAGTTTCATCCATGTTGTCTTTTTGCATAGTAGAACAACAAGAAAAAAAAATAAAATCTTACAATACTTTACAGTTTCATCCATGTTTCCCTTTTGCATAGTAGAACAGTGAAACTCCCCACCCAAAAACAAACAAACACATACATACAACATGGGAGCAAAAGACAGAAAGACAGGTTTTTCAGATTTAGTCTGGCTTTCATTAAGTAAAAAGGATCGAGCTTGTTTTGGGGGAGTCAAACACATACAAGGAGTTGCCCGAGTTAATTTTCAGTTTAGCTGGGTACAGGAGAGAAAAAAAATCTACCCTCCTTAACCAAACGTGAACATATGTTAGAAAACAGTCTCCTTTTAGTAGAAGTTTCAAAGGAGAAGTCCTGAAAGAGAAGAATTTTCCTTTCTTTAAAGTATAGCTGTTGCTTCTTCCTGTAAACCCTTAATTGTTCCATCTTAGCCCGAAAATGTAATAATTTAGCAATGACCGGGCGTGGTTTGGTTAAACTTTGATGGTTTAGGTCAGGGTCTCTTCCTATTCTATGAACTCTTTCAGTAACAAGAAATGTTTTTCCTCCCTCTAGATTCAGCAGGTGTGGTAGAGTGCAGTTCATCAACTTTTATATCTTCTGGTAGGCCTATTATTCTTAAATTGTTCCACCTACTTCTGTTCTCTATGTCTTCCAGTTTAGAGGTTAAGATTATATTATGTTTAATTAAAGTGTCAAACTTAGGCACCATTTTGTTTTGTTTGCCTTCAGAATCTGAGAGCCTCTGCTCTATTTCAGGTATTCTGGTATTCTGGCTTTTAAGTTCTTCAATTACTGTAGTTAATCTTATATTGATTTCTTCAATTTTAGGTAAAATTAAAGCTGATATTTGTACCGCTATAAGATTAGCTTCACTTCTATCCTCCTCAAGGCCAAGCTGTGTAAACACAGCCAGTAGAAGAAATTACACTCCCAGCGGGTTATAGAAGAGATATAGAAGAGAAGAAATAAAATGTTAATTTTCCATTGTTCTCTCCAAGTATTGGTGATTGTTTTACGGACAGATATAAGATAAATAAACATGTATATGTGCACAATGTGATACAGTAATGAGATCTGATTATACCTACAAGCTCAAACCATTGTATTAGGTTGTGGCTTTAAAACACAAAATCAGAGCTTTAATATACCCAAAAAAACTTAAAAAGCTAATTTTAATGCATTTTTTACTCTGCAGTTGGTAAAAAAAGCAATTGTAAACACATTAAGGGAAAACTATTTTTCAGTATACTGTCCCTTTAAGAAAATCAGGGCGCTAGGCAACCATATAGATGTTTATATAAATGATACAGTGTTGTCCCATATATGAGGTATATATAACAAAAAGCAGCGGCTCTACTGAGCATGGCCAGATTACATATGTAAAAATAATTTGTTGGGATATCAGCAGAGTAAGGGGACTTAAAAGAAAAACAAAACTTGTTTCTACTAGATAAGTATCAGGATTATAACAGTAGAATGATAAAAATACTCACTCATTTATTCCTTATAGCGATATAGAGCTGGGTAATTCAAACCAATAGCATAAAAAAAAAACAAGACATACAAACTTTTTGGTATTACTGCCAGACATATCATATATCTGAATTCTGCCAATCTGACATGGTAAACTTATATTTTGAGTCTACTGAGTATGCAGATGTAAGTATAGAGATAAACATTGTTAGTGACTTTGTAGCAATATTCATCAACTTTTTGCAAGACTATATAGGGCAATAAAGCTATTAGCCCCCTATGATGTGAGTAAAAAGAATACATTTCAGCCAACACCCGTAGCCAAGCGGGTCCTACATTGCTTCCACAAATCAATAGACATGACTGAAGTATCTTGAACTAGCTTGCAGTAGACCAGATCTGTTCCATCTTTGAGGCTTTACATTATGCTGTTTCACGATAAGCTGTTGACAGGGTAACACATCAACAATGATCTGAAAAGGTTCATGTGTGTCGTTAGTTAGCATAATGTCCATCCACTGATTTAGATTCTGCAGCTTGCTCCCTGTACTTCCACTTGTGCGATCTCCCAGAAAGGATTCCTCCAAGCTAAGCGGTGTGCTTCTCGTATAGCTGCTACACCATAACTGCGATAGGCAGCCGCCTTCCATATCTTTTGCCGCCATCACGGAATACTCCAGCCTAAGTGGCCTCCATATATTATCCCCTAGATTGGGGGAGGCTGATTGCTCCTGTAGGTAATCAAGTGTGTGGTGCAGTAGCGGCTGGTGGAGACCTTTTTTCTTCCACATCTATAATGCTGCGCTGAGTTACCGCCATTTTTATTTCTATGCTTAGTAATGCACATTTTTGAGTAATATTATCCAGTGCCGGAATCAGCAACTCCAATATTTATTTAATTATGTAAGTCACACTGTTGGTCATACTGCACATATTTTGATAAAAAGAAGATTTCTGGGTGATAAGACTTTACACTCCATTTTGAGGTTTACTGGGACAAAGTCCACTTCTATAGGTCTACTTGCCTTTCTGGGAAGAAGGGATGACTTTCCTTTTATCCGCAGTAAGTTCCCGGACACTTTACTTGTCAAGGGAGACACAGATGGCTTCAGATGCTAGCTGCAGCGCAGAAAATTAAAATGTTTTTCTCAGAGCTGTAAAAACTTGCTGCCATCTTAGAGAGTCGCCCACCGAAATTCCTCAAAAAAAAAAAAAGTGTTTTTAAAATAGGAGTAAATTGGAATTTTTTTTTTTTTTTTTTTTAAATTGTATGCATTGTCTGAATCATGAAAATATTTGAGTTTCATATCCTTTTAAACTGAAAAACAATGCTTTAGCATATTACACACCATGAGTATGCCTCAGATTGCTTCAAATAGCTATACTACACAGTGATTGCTTAGTAAATTGCACATGCTAATTTACAGCTAACCCTAATCGACCATATAATAAAAATCGAGGAAGATATACTAAATATACCATTTATCAAAGTGACTGTTTATTACTTTTAAAACATTTATGTTGTGTTGATCAATTGCTATTCAGACCTTAAAGGGAAATGTAACACCTATTGTAAAAAAATTGCTTTGTTCCACCTTCCCTAGGTAATTTTTGCTCAAATTTTGTATATTTTTAAATATGAAAATATATTAGAACTATCATCTTGGATTGAACGCAACAGTACACTTTGTTAATGGCAATGAATTCTGTGTAATTGACATTGCTCTGTCCTTCAATTCTGGCAGCCAGAGTCAGTACGGTTAGTTATTAAGTGCAAGCACTTACCAGCAGGGGGCAGTGCTCTCCTAACAATTTAAATGTAATTTATGAGGACGTCTCAAAATTCAGGCAAAAAAAGAAATAAATCAGAAATGTTCATATAGATTCAGTAATAATTAATGAGGGAGCTCTGCTCCTTGTATAATACTAGTTGATTTAATACACTATGGACAAGATGCTATTTTTTTTATTTTACTAAAGGCAAACAATTCCTAATTTTGCCGGTTTGCGGGCGTGCGATAAATTAGTGCTCTACTTGTAATCTACCCCTAAATGTGAGATTCCATTTATATTTTTTTACTTTGCGCATTTATAGTCTCCATATTATTTAGTTTGTGTTTTACAATAGACATCATTTTCCCAGCCCACAGCAACTTATAATCAGTTAAGCACCAGGAATTCTTACAGCATCACTAGATGTCAAGTCAGTTTCATGGGATTAAAGAAAGCGAGAGGCAAAACGTTAAGAGGTCACTGTAAGAATGACAGATATTAAAGTCACACACTGACAAATAGAGAGAAACAAAGGACTATTATTATTCTTTATTTATAAAGCGCCAACTGATTCCGCATCGCTAGACTAGACTCTTTTAGGTAAAACAAGAACAGGGGAGATAAGAGGCGCTTAGTGAATCTGCCCCAATGTCAGAGAAATGGCCAAAACATTTTAGACAAATCAAGAAAGAAAGAATAAAAACTATGTACAGGCGTACCTCAGAGATATTGCGGGTTCGGTTCCAGACCACTGTAATAAAGCGAATATAGCAATAAAGTGATTCACACTAAGTTTTTGGTTTCCCAGTGCATATCAAAGTTATGTTTACACTATACTGTAGTCTATTACGTGTGTAATAGCATAATGGCTAAAAAAAAAACCCAATATACATACCTTATTAAAAAAACGTTATTGCTAAAAAATGCTAACCATCATCTGAGCCCTCAGTGAATCATAATCTCTTTGCTGGTGGTGTGTATATATATATAGGTGTGTATATATGTGTATTTATGTGTATATATGTTGAAAAAATGACGCCAATAGACTTGACACAGGGGTTGCCACAAAACCTTCAATTTGTAAAAAGAGTAATATCTGCAAAGCGCAATAAAGCGAGGTATGCCTGTATTTAACCCCATGAGCCTACAGCCATGGAAATGCTAGAGAACCCCATTTTTTTTCTTTTGTGATTCAGATAGAGCATGCAATTTTAAGCAACTTTCTAATTTACTCATATTATCAATTTTTCTTCGTTCTCTTGCTATTTTTATTTAAAAAGTAGGAATGCAAAGCTTTAGGTTCAGAACCCTGGATAGCACTTGCTTATTGGTGGATACATTTAGCCACCAATAAACAAGCATAACCCAGGTCTAAACCAAAAATGGTCCGGCTCCTATGCTTAAATTCTTGCTTTTTCAAATAAAGATGCAAAGAAAACAAAGACACTTTGATAATAGAAGTAATTAGAAAGTTGCTTAAAATTGCCTGCTCTATCTGAATCAACAAAGTTTAATTTTGACTAAACTATTCCTTTAAATTTAAGACATTACTGACCATCATCAGTCATTCAATTCCACTGAAAATATTTTAATGCTAGACTAACTGTTCTTTGTTTCACTACACTTGCATGGACATATGGTTCTAGTGTTAGATGTGTGTATTTCCTTGTTCTGTCACTGCACTGATCTAGCTATCTAAAGTCATTTATCATGAGTACCCTACCCTAAGTGGTTACTTCAAAGAGCAGCATTAACTAATGTCACTGATCTTGAAACCATCAAGAACAATTTTCTGTTGATCCATAAGGACACCATCTCTATAAAATGTATCTATTCTTTTTCTGACATAGTATTTCCCTTGCTGCAGAAATGTATATTCTCTTCTGTGACTTCTATTTGTGCAATATAGTTTGAGATGGGTCTGTAATCAGAAAGACTCTTCATTTGGCATCACGTGTATTTTGCAACATTTAATATTTGTCTAATACAAGGAAAAAAGGGTTGTTGTTGTATTAGTCCCACAGAGAATGTACCTTTAGTAGATTGTTGTACCTTTTAATGGAACAACAAAATATAGGTTTTTTATTCCATACGGTTTCAAGACCTCACAGGTCTCTTCTTCAGATGTTTTTCTGAAAAAGAGACCTGTGATGTCTTGAAAGCTTATGGAATAAAAAACTTAGATTTTGTTGGTCCATTAAAAGGCATTACAATATACTAAAGCAGCATTTCCCAACTCCAGTCCTCAAGACCCTTAATAGGCCACATATTTAATATATCTTAAATGGACATTAAACACTTTGAGATGGTAATATAAAATCATAAATCATATATATTAAAAAAAACTCTTCAATATACTTTGATGATTTATTTTGTCCCCTTTTCCTGTAATTCCATTCTGAAATTGTGAGCTTTTCAATACATGTCAGAAATAGAAGTGCAGAACACTGTTATATTCCACACAGCTATTGGCTGCACATTCTAGTGACCTATTTATAACCGTCCCTAATTGGCCACAGCATAAAAGGTAACCTAAGTTATAACATGGCAGCTCCCATTGTTTTATAGACACTAACATTTTACACTTATTTTGTCAATATTTAAACAGCTAATGAAACTTTAAAAAATACATCTACATGTTATTCTCAGACTAATCTTTTCTTTGAATGCATTATTCGATCTAGCAAAGAAAAAGGGG
>CAJPDP010009999.1:0-11868 GCA_905336975.1 Bombina variegata variegata
AAATGCTGAAATATGAGTAAAAGAGCTACTTGCAACCAATTTAATACACTCTAGCAGGTAAAAAGGATCATTGGGAATAATTTAAAGGGGAGAAAGTTTTTGGGTGAATTGTCCCTTTAATAGCTTTACCTTTCAGATGGTACCCACCCAGGGTGTAACCTCTTTAAGCCCACTTATGCCTTTCACTTTCCTGCTGCATATCGGTCTGATCCTATCCAAAATGACTATCTAGCCTAATAAATATCAGGCAATTATCCTGAACATTGTCTTTTTACCAGTAATCTCAAACATATGCTAACAGGAAGTTGTGAATAGGAATAGATTGTTCACAAGTTGATTCTCAAAGATCTCCAAACTCTATTGGTGGACAGAGACAAATCTTAACAAATGTGAAACAGGTGTGATATTTTAAAGTATAGTCTTTTAGCTGTAACAAAGGAAACATTTATATTCTCTGTCATTAAGAAAGGATCATTAATTGTTGTTTTATATAAATATATTATTTATTTCAAAGGACCAGAGGCTGTTCTAGAGAGGTGCTCCCATAATGCATATGTGCCTGGTGAATTACATTTGCAATGTAGCACTTGTTTACATGCTCTAAGCTCTGTGCAGAGCCCTCAGCAGTATTTGTGTTTTCCATCCCTAAATTTAATATAATGGTTTAGAATTACTCATGCTAAGGACTACATTTCAGAAAACAAAAATCATATAATGTTTGTTTATTAATAATAGAGAGCTTCTGTTACTCTTTCATTTGAACAGCATGATGTTATGGAAAATAATTTGCCCCTTAGTTCCAGTGAATGGTCATCTTGATGCTACAGGATTGAAATACATTTTTGGCAATTTGTTAATTCCAACTTTTTGGCAACAGTTTGGGGGGAAATCCAGCATGATTGTGCCCCGTGAACAAAGCAAAGTCCAGGAAGACATGGTTTGACAAGTTTGGTGTAGAGGAACTTGAGTGGCATGCACAGTGAATGACCTCAACCCAATTGAACACCTTTAGGATGAATTAGAATGTCTATTGAAAGCCGGATCTGCTCATCCAATGTCAGTGCCTGACCTCAAAAATGCTCTTTTTAAATAAGGGGCACAAATTGCCACAGACACACTCCAAAAAAACTTGTGGAAAGCCTTCCCAGAAGATGGTGGCTGTTGTAGCCACAAAAGGGGGGTCCAACTCCATATTAATGTCCATGGTTTTATAATTGGGATGTCCAACAAGCTTTTATAGGTGTGATGGTCAAGAACACACATGCTTTTATGTATATAGTGTATTTATGGTGTTTGTGTATATGATGAATTTAGCAAGCAATGACACCATATGCTACTGTATATTGCTAATACGTTGCTAATGATAATTACTCCAGTGCATATTTATCTAAAGCATTTTTTTTCTTGCTTAAATAAACCATTGTTTTCTTGTACAGTACAGTACAGTGTCTATTTGATATAAAACAGGCTGGCCACACCTGGTGCACATTATCTGGTTTACATTAACATGAGACATATGGCATATTTAAAAGGGATTGATATTTAAATACACTTTCTTATAATTAGTCCAAATGTAAAGAGTTTAAACCTGAGGTGTATTTTAGGTCCAGTTCTAGGGAGGACAATCTAAAGGGGCAGATGTTTTTACAGATGCATAAAAATATTACTCCTGACTCATGTTATGCTTTTGAGGAACCCACACAGATTTGGATGTTCAAATAATATGCTACAAATATTAAAGGGAGAAACAGGGCTGGATAGAATGAAACAATCACTTGGCTTGGAGAGCTCTGCAACACAATGCTAGACATTATATTGTAGTCCTCTCTGGCAACCAAAGGTTAATACAAATAATGCCACTTTATTAACCAAGTATAAAACCCTTGAGGTTATTTGAACTTGTATACTAAATAACTACAGCTACTGCAACTAGCAGTTGAAACTGCCATACATTATGCTTTACGATGTTGACATAAAGCATATTCTTAGAAGTGTAAATAGATTCTGTGTTGCTAGGTAATATGAGACATTCCACCCAGACAGAATAACAGGTCTGAACTACAATTCTGACATGTTCGTACACAAAGATGATGCAACATAATCTGGTCCTTTAGGGACAAAGATTGAATTATAGCACAAGACTTTGTAACTGAGACTATAAGCCTTTTTGGAAATTCTAAATTGTCTTTTTTTTTCTTACAATACAGCAGCAGATTATTTACATTTAGAATTGCACAGAAAAATGTATTGCAGAAAATTGTTGTTATATTACAATCACAGATGAAGCTGAGTTGGCCTTGTGAGTGGGGGGAAAATCAGTGTGTTCTTTAAAGGGACATTAAACACTAAAGACCAGATTATAAATGGAGCGGTATTGAACGCTCCCGCTCACCCGTGCTAACTCTAGAAGTAAGCTTTTTGCATGCATCGGGTAAAGCTCGTATTACAAGTTGAAAATAAAATGTTGTCGCTCACTAACCCGATGCAAGCAAAAATCCGAAGTTAGGATATTGCGGGCACGTTAACATATTCTCCTTAACAATGTATTTGTACCAGTAACCTCAGACATATGTTAACAGGAAGTGGTGAACAGGAATAGATTGCTCACAGGTTGATTCTCAAAGCTTTCCAAACTCTATTGGTGGACAGGGACATATTTTAACAAATGTGAAACAGGTATGGCATTTTAAAGTCTTTTAGCTGTAATAAAGGACAAATGTCTATTCTTTGTCATACAAAAAAAAACGAGACTTAACTGTTGTATTATATGAATATATGATTTATTTCAAAGGACCAGTGGCTGTTCTAGAGCAGTGCTGGGGGGTGCCTTTCAGTTCTTTAATGCTCGCATAATGCAAGTGTGCCAGGTGATCTAAATTTGCAAAGTATAAAACTAGTAACAAGATGTAACAATATTAAAACACTGCTATGCAAATTCTGGCTAGTTGCCAGTACGCAAGTGTTCAGTTATTTATAGTGATAGCTGGCTAATCCTAAATCCTGAATTATACAACATATATCTGGTGTTATGGGAATGATTTTATTTTATACGAAAAAAGAGAGGTGGAACTACTGTAGAAAATATAAAAGTCCAAAGTTTTATTCAAAAAAGTTAAAAAACAAACAGGACAACATCCCATGAGGGGAAACAGGAGCGCTACTCCAGTGCTGACATGTTTCGGCCCTCAGGACGTAATCATAGCATGAGGAGTAGATGTGGGAGTCAAATTTAAAACCCCTAAGATTATGTCTGATTGGCTAGACCATAAAACAAATAACGCCCTAAATTCAGTTTACAAATTAACTCTTTCACTGCCTGATGAATGTTATATGTATGTATATTCAACTTGAGGCAACACCAGAATACATTAAGGTGATAAAGATACAATTGTAATTGCACTTGTCATGTTAGATAACATGGTAAAGAATGTAATATATAGAGTGTAAATACAAATAACTGATGTGAGTGCAATAACACATTATATACAGAATAGATGATACAGAGGAGGCTAAGTACATTAGATCCTAATAAGTATCTAGATATTAAAAATAAATAAATAAATAAATGTGACAGCTTGATTCTCAAAAATAGCCAATATTTTTAACCAACATTTTTGGCATTAGTAATACCATAGGTGATCCGCATTTATAGTAAGCTAGGTTACTATTTAGATAAATGAAAAAGCTATCATTGAATAGATGGATGAGGGAAACATCTTAATTAAATTATATGGCAATGCGTGACAACATATATGTTGGCTTCCTGGAGGTGGATGATAAACAATGAATGCCACTATAATAATAGATGGTAACTATCTAACTGAAGTGTTACATATGTGAACTTGCAACTGCAAGCCAAACCTCAAACCATGTACCTGGAAACTTAACATATATATATACAGTAACATAATAGTATGTATGTCTACAGGAAATCATGCAGCAAAATATATATGGTTGTAAGAAATCATGTAGCAAAACTAACTCATTCCCAATAGTTGATGAGCTCATATCGGGAGTCTAGACCCTGAGGTGTCCTGGTTCTTAAATGAAAGATCCAGAACATCTCACGTTTAGCGAGAAGCATATTGATGTCTCCTCCCCTTTTAGGCACAATTATCTTTTCAATAGCAACCCATCTCCATGGAATGTAGTTTACTATCATGATGAATAGCAAAATGCTGGACTAAGGGGGTGGTTGATCTACCCTTGGTGATGGTGGAGATGTGTTCTCTCATTCGTGTGTTTATGTCTCTTGAGGTAAGTCCAACATATTGAATGTTGAACTTTGTACAAGTCATTAAATAGATCACATGAATACAAGTACAATTTAGACATGCCTTTATGTCATAGATTTTACCAGTAACAGATGAAGTAAAATTTGTGGTGACCTGGACATAGTCACATGGTTTACATTACATTTACAGCCGAGAGTACCGCATTTTTTATATGTGCATTGCACGCCTTCTAAGACTACTGTATATCTTTCAATTGATTGTCAGCGGCTAAAAGTGAAAAATGTTTTTTCACAATATGACCGATTTGAGGGAACTGAGCACTGTAGGCTGTCACGAAGTTTACACCTTTAAACATTTTTTTTTATAACATTTTTTATTAAGACATTTCAGTACAAAAAAAAATAACATCATAAAGTGTGAGGAGATCTGCAGACACTGTTATTTGAGGTTAGAGTAAATAATTTTATACAATTTAGGATAAGTAATAAACCAACAACATTCTAGCTAAATTTGCTTGCGTCTAAGTATCACCCGCAAATCTACTCTCATATAAAAAGGTATGAGGATTATGTTCTGGAGCAGAGAAAGGTGTCTTATTTTTCTGTAAGGAAGGATAAAGAGATTGTATTTTTATGATAGTTACGTCTTCCATATATGGGGTTAAGGATAATCAGTCTACCATGAATTATCTGGAATAATTGTGAGATGAAAATGTATTTCAAAGTCAGAAATATCAGCCCAGAGGTGGAAGGAAAAAAGGGGAACGGGGAGTTTTAAAGGGGAGGAGGGGTTCTGAATTGGGGCAATCTCTAGTGTAAAGACTAATCTGGGTGGATTCCTAGCCAAGGGGACCATACCTCTAAATAGAAGTCTGTTTTATCTAAGACCCTATGAGAGTATTTTTCCATTAACCTAATGTGTCTGATAATGGCTAGCACTTGTGTAAGGGACGGTGGCTTCTTCTTTTTCCATGCTCTGGCTATAGCTAACTTTGTCGCCATAAAAAGCTATACCGTCAGTGCTTCTGTGGGGTTGTCTGAGTTGGGAATTTGCATATGAAGAAGGGTGACCTCTGGGAGAAAAGGGGGTTTAATGTTGAGTGTGTTAAGAGTGTGGAAAAGCTTCTTCCAAAGTGGTTGTATTTTAGGGCAAGACCACCAGATGTGCAGAGGCGTGCCCGTGTGTCCACAAAGTCTCCAGCACATGGGAGAGTGTGAACTGTATATTTTATGTTGTGTGGTCGGAACGAGGTGCCATCTTACTATGAGTTTATAGAACAGTTCCCAAAGGGTCGCACAGTGTAAGTGTTTTTTAGTTATCAAGATTCTTTTGTGCCAGGTGGCAATGTCCGCTACAAAACCCATTTCCCTCTCCCAGGCAGAAACCTGGGATTTTTTTTGTTGTGGGTGTGTGTTGGAAAGTAGGTTGTAATGGAAGGATAGGGGGTGTTTAATGAGGTGGGCTTTGTTCTATGCATGTTCCCATAAGGATGGGGTTCTAAGATTTTGCTTAGAGATAGAGCGTCGTGGTCTGACCAGGATATCGGAATTATTTTAATGTATGATATTTTATCTAGTAATTTAGTGGTCATAAAGAAGTAGTCAATTTGGGTATGTGACTTATGTGGGGAGGAGTAAAAGGTATAGTCCTTCTCTTGTGGGTGGAAGGATTTCCACGCATCATACAAGTCATACTGGCTTATGAGTGTCTGAAAGGTTTTTGAGAGAGATGGATCTATCCAGTGTGGAGACCTTGGGGACGCTTCTGTCTAGGGTGTGGTTCCAAATGTGGTTGAAATCTCCCGCTATTATCAACTCTCCCTGTACGACCTCCGACATATGTCGGAGGACCTTCCTTAGGAAGTGGATTTGACTAGTGTTGGGTGCGTAGAGATTTAGAAGTGTAATGAGATAGCGTGCTTGAGGGTCTACATCTAGATATATGGGCTCATATCCTACATCTTTACTAAAGAGTATAACTACACCTCTGGATTTTGACTCGAAGGAGGCCTCAACTACTACAGGGTATTTTCTGGAGGTGCGTGAAAAGGGTGGTGTGAGTGTCCAATGAGTTTCCTGAACGCAGGCGATGTCTATTTTATGCTTCTGCAGATGATTGAGTAGCAGACTGCGTTTAGTTGGGGAGTTAAGTCCTGGCGCATTAAGGGATAAAAAAACGGAGGTTTTCCATATTTAAAGCAGTGCTAAGGGAGGGTATAGGGGTCAGCAGGGTGGACTGAGTAATAAGGAGGGTTAGTACCAAAGAGAAAATAAGGAAGGGGGCGGTTTCCACCTCTGGGCACTGGGGTAAGAGTGTACTAAGATTATTTCAAGAAATGGTTGGATCATTTGTAGAAATCATAAGTCGTGACTACTATGTGTATATTGGTGAGCAGATAAAGGATTGCAGCGGTCAAGAGCCGCTTAGGTTTGTAAAGAGAGAAAAAGAGAGGAAAAAAATTAAGGTAGATATAGGGGAGCTTCCGAGTAAAGGTTGTATGAACGAGGTGGAGGGTACACCCTCTAGAGTGGAGTAAAACCAGTATAGAATGGAGGAAATCGTGTGGGATAGATTTCTAAAGAGTAGAACCTGTATCATCTGTATGAAATATTGAATTGTGAGTCCCAAAATAGGGGAGTCAGTGGATCAGTTGTATAAGGAGACTATCTGAGCATGAGTGTCAGGGTGATTGTGTTAGAACATTAAAACTTAGAGTGTTATAGATATATGCGTTACGATCTACTTATGCGGTAGAGATCAGTTTATAGTTGGTGCGTTAAAGAGTTAGTGTTGGGATAAGTAGAGTGGGTATTCGTGAGGGAATTTGAGGGCTAGTATAGTGGTGGGAATGCAGAGAAACCATTGGAAGATATCTATAGTGTAACGTTGAAATATGTCTGTGTGCTAACTGAAGACGTAGTATAGATATGTGATTCTCTCTGAAGAGAGTAAGAGCTATGTTTTTCAACAAGATATAAACTGGGAGCAAGGCAAAAATAACTCTAATACTAAAAACACCAAAACAGACATTTTTTGTATAACAATAAACAATGCTTTAAAAACCATTAACTAATTAGTCACCTCCACTTCACCCCTTATATAAAGATTTACGTTACCTCTAAAGATCATTTCAGTATATGTGAAGTGGAGGTGAGAGGATCACTTCCTGAAAGGAAACACATGGTTAACTTGTAATTGAACAGGAAACTTTAAGTATGTAGTGATATGGTCACAAAAAAAAAAGGGAAGGACCAAAAACAGGCGTCCACGAGGTGGGCCCCCAAAAGACGGCTCAAAATGAGCCAGATCCCCGGGAGAGGCCCGAGAGCGCCTTAGGCAAATGTTAAAGTCAACAGGACTACATGTCTGGTTGAGAGGGTAGTGTAGCAATAGATATTATCCTCAGAATGATTGGAAAAGAGCTGGAGTGAGGGTAAGATATGTACCCGTGTGTAAGCTCTGCAAAAGTCTGGGGTAGAGAACTGTGTTCACGGTCAGGAGGATTCTCTGAAGGTAAGTAGATAACTCATATTTGGATAATTGTCCAATTTGTGCAACCGTGTTGTGGTTAGGGAGAAAGTGATGGAATGTTCACTAAATTAGAGGTTTCTTAGCTATCACAGTCCTCTATTTCCGATAGGTGTTCTGTTATTGGATGGTGTGGGCTCCAGTCAGGAGCTGAGGGATTGAGGGTATCAGCGGTTTCTGTAGGCTTACGGTTTGAGTCCCGAGAGGAGGATAGACCTAGGGAGCGAAGGAGTTTCATGCCTGGTTCTGGAGATGTGATCACATAAGAATGATCTTGATGTTGCAGGAATAGTTTCACTGGGAACCCCCATCTGTATGTGATGTTGTTGTGTTGAAGGATTTGAGTGAATTGCTGGAAAGTGCTTCTTCTTGCTAGGGTGTGTTGTGAAAGATCTGGGAATATCTGTATGTTTTGGTACGGGTCTTTAAAGGATTTATTAGAGAAAGATGCTCTGAGAATTTTCTCTCTGGCCGAGTAGTAGTGAAGTCTTATGATAACATCTCTGGGGGAGTCTGAGTTTGAGTTGTGAGGGTGTAGAGCCCTGTGGGCTCTGTCAATCAGTGTGATTGAGATGTACCTAGTAGTTCTTTGAACAGTCCGTTCAGGAATTCCGGGAGGTTTGCTGTAGTTATGGCCTCTGGGATTCTGCGGAATCTCAAGTTATTTCGTCAAGATCTATCTTCTTGATCCTCTAGCTTACCCTCTAGGTCTGTAATCTGTTCCGCTAGATTTTGGGCGTATGAGAGAAGGTTTGCGTGATCTACAAAAAGATCTTTATGTTTCTTCTCTAATGTTTCAGTACGTTCTCCTAGTTAAGAAACGTCACGTTTTAATTTACCAACTGATTGAGCTCCTGACGGAGGGAAGCATAGTGTGTGTCCAACTTGTCCGATAAGGATTTGATTGCGTCTAAGAATGTCGATTGTGATAGTGCTGAGTGATTTCTTTGTGAGATATCTGCTTTGGCACCTCTGCCAAGAAACGTAAATTCATCTCTGGATTCATCTTCCGAAGGGTCCTGATCTGAAGCATTTTTACTGTGGAAGTGGTCTGTTAAGGTTCTTTTGGGATTTTCTTGACGTTTCTGTTTTTTCCCCATGGCGTGTGTCATACTGATTGAATTGTTAACCAAGCCTCAGGTTCGAATGACACTATGCGGGGTGGTTATAAGAGGGGCGAGAAGTGATTTCCTCAGTTAGAGTGTAGCCTAGAGGGGGCACACCTGCACCTCTATTGTAAGGCCTTTAGCCCTGCATGATCTCCCAAGCTAGGTAAGACTGGAGTCGAAAGGCGGATTCCCAGGATGCAGAAGGTGGGATCCACTCGCAGGAGTGAGTAATGAGTGACTTGAGAGTAGTATTGAGGTTTCAATAGAGAAAGCTTCTGAAGGAGACCCCTCTCCCGGGGAGGTAGCCCCTATTGGGCGAAGTGGGAAAAGGGGAAGCGGTTATGACCCACTGCCTACCTGTAGCAGCAGGAAAGGGCGGAGGGGGTCAATGAGCCTTCAAGTGGAGGAGCAGATTCTCCAAGATAGAGTGCAGGGGGGCTGACCGGTGAAGCTGGAGTGGTTAGCAGCTGGTCTCAGGAAATAAGAGTAGATAGAGGGGCTTGCTTCTCCAGCCTAGTTTAATTGTTTGAGAACTGTCTCTCCTGGTGTTCCCTCTTCTTAGTTAGAGTGGGTCTTGTTCTGCCTGAGTAGTGAGTTGGAACTCCAGGTACAGGCGAATAAGTAGGTTACTATCTCTTAATGGGTAGAGCTTAATACCTTAACAATCACTCTGACATCCCATAAGTAGATCCCATGTGTTAGAGATACATAACTTTCCCAATATGGGAGAAGAGCAGAACACAGAGTCTCTGGTCGCAATTTAGTAACTGATGCTGCTCAAGTAATCTGTTAAGACAATATATCGTATTATAGTTTGTCTCTTAGGGTCTAGTATGTTACAGGTCTGTAGCATTTCAAAAATTACTGCAGGCTAATATAATTAACTGTGTCAAATGGCTCAGGAGCTGCGGTAATTGGGTGCCTCTGTGTGAGTCTGATACAGTATAATGCAGATTAGAATGTTGTTTAAATTTATATTAGACTCCTGAGTCACCTCTAAGTCCCTGAAGTTGATGTTCTGTGTAACGTGGGAGCTGGAAACTATGAGAGGGGAGACCGTGAGGATCAGTTGTCTCTCGTTATACACACAGGTGGAGTTTCTCAGGCAATGTGAAGCGTTGCCAGATTGGTTAGTGCAGTGGAGCCCAGTAGTATGGGATAGCTCAGACCCCTTTAACCCCAAGTATCTGTGAGTAATGCAGGGGATTGTGTAACGCTATGCTACAAGTCCCGTTAGGGACCTCCACCCCAGGGATGAAAAGTGTACTCACTCAGACCGGCTCCCAAGGCACTGCTTACTATCCCCCCTAATCTCGGTAAAGGGCGCTGTTAGTGCAGGAATCTCTGCTGAAAAGGCATCAGGTGGCTAAGATGTTCTCCAAGATTGCGCCAAGCTGTTTCCGGTAAGCAGATACCTAGGAGTCGCCCGAGGGGTACATGGGCTGTATTTCTGTGGAGACTCAGACCGGAGAGCGGTCCCAGGCATCCAGTCACTGTCTGCAGTCTGCGCTGTGCTCTGTGTGCTGCGTGACAGTGAGAACCAAGATGGCTGCTGTTCATGGGTTTTTCCCGCCGCCTTACTGTGATCCTGCAGCTGTATGGTGAATCGGACGGACAGATATGTGTATACCGCTACTTCGTCTGCAGCATATGGGAAAAGATAACAGATGTTGGAGGAGAGCAGAAAGGGAGCTTGATTTCCCGTCGGTCTGCTTCAGATGTAACGTCAGATTAAGCAGGGTGAATTATGGGCTAACCTCCTCTCCTTCCTGTTCGACCCTTTCCTTGACTCGTTATCAACAGGGAATGGTTGGGTTTATTAGATTGAAGGGAATATAGTGGATATTCACTCTAATTTGGGGGTTTTCGGTTCTTTAAACTATTATTTGGGAAGCATTTTGGTTATAGAGAATGAGAGCTCCAGCATTCTGCGACTGTTCAGCTCCATAGTTGGCTCCGCCCCCGTCTTTAAACATATTTTTGTTAGTTTTAGTTAACTTGTCTTGTAAGAGACTCTCTCTAGGAATATTATGCACCTTTTTTTTGCGTCATTGATATGACTCCTATTATACTTCCTTTCCTTTAGTCTCTGTTCTAAAATGTTTTTCTTCACAGAGATAGTCCTGTTGTCTGCTGCAGTTCCTTTTCAGTCTTGAAAATTGGCCTTTTGCCACTGCATAAGAAATATTCTTCGGGTGACAGCTATCAGTGTGAAGCAAAGTATTGCCTGATATGGGTTTGCGAAACATTTTGGTATGTATACTACCATCTGGATCCCCCACCAGACACAGGTCAAGGAAATTAATTGAAGTAGAGTTGCATGCAAAGGTAAACCTTAACCCCTTGTCATTTACATTTAGGTACTCTACACAATTGGCTATGTCTTGTACGGGTCCAGACCAGATTAGTAACAGGTCATCGATAAATCTCTTAAAAAAAGCGTATATGGGACTTGTACGGATTACTATCTCCAACGATGTGGTGAAGTTCCCACCAGCCTAGATATAATATATATAGTTTTTTGTTAATATTTTGTGCGGGCGGTTAGGTTTTTTTGTTTACTTACTTTGTGCATGCAAATTTTTGTTTTTGTTAATACTTGGGTTTTGGCGGTTAGGTTTTCTTTGTTAATATTGTGTGCGGGCGGTTAGGTTTTTTTGGTTAAATGCTTCATTTGGCTGCGTGCGCAGCCTACATTCTTTTGGCTCCGCACACAACTGAAGACAGCGACGGACGCGTTACAAACACGATTAAAGTATAGATTATTTTGCTTTTATCCTACTCTGCTCCTCTGCTACATCTCTCTATTCACAACAAACCCACATTACTTTTTTATGTAGCAGGCAGCTGACATTGGGGGAAAAGCTTGATCCTCTTCTCTACATTTGACTTAATCCTTTTCTGTCTAAAATGATATTACACATGCACTATATGGCCAAAAGTACCGGAATGCATATTGCCTACTCTAAAGTTTGGTGGAGGAGGGATAATGTTCT
>CAJPDP010010030.1:0-13369 GCA_905336975.1 Bombina variegata variegata
TTTGAAGTGTTCCTACACAGTGTAAACAGTGCCCTCACGGAAACCAAACACGGTTTCTGTGTCAGAACATTTCATATATTGTCTGTGTGATGTTACTTTCCCTAAAACTACACTAATTTCCTCACACTGTAAAGTCTCGCCACTGAAAAGGTAGCAATACAAAAATGGCTGACACCCTACTCATAACCTGTACTTCAGAGATTGGAATATATCACACTTCTGGTGATGTATCCCAATCTTAATCAAAGTACAGTTGACTCCCCAAGAAATGCCCGACTATCTCCCACAGAATGCCTACACCTACATCATTATAGTTATATTCAACCTGAACACCCAGTTAATTCTCTAATACCGCCTACACCTATTTCATGTCTTACCTAAACTCCATTAAAACTCCTGGCTAACTACCACAGACCGCCTACACCTATGTAATGTCCTCCATATACTCCCCCTAGAAAGCCTGGCTAACTCCCACAGAATGCCTACACCCACCCAATGTCTGCAATCTACAATCTACCTGACTAATACAGTGTACAAAAAAAATCTCCCTGTTATAACTATAGTCCAAAAGACAAACAGCACTATATCTGGTGCCAGTGATATAGGGGCCACTGCAAACACCCCTCAAATCACAAAAGTCAAAGTCCACATCACCAAATCTTGTGAATAATCTTAGCTTTATTTAGGCATTTAGGCACACAACAGTAACCAGCAACATTACGGGTTATTCACCCTTAATCATGCTTTTCCTATAATAACTATAGGAGCTATCTTGCAACATTTACATCCTGTGTTAAAATAATATGCATTATAATATATAATGCATGTTATTAATATTTGTATTATTATCATTCATTTGTAGAACACCAACAAGTTCTGCAGTGCTAAAGACATGAGTCTAATATGCAAGGAGACAGTTATGGGAGACAAAGGGATTAGGGGTTAATAGCTTTTATTAGTGTTGGCGATGTCGGGGAGCGGTGGATTAGGGGTTAATAACTTTATTTAGGTGTCAGCGATGTCGGGAGCGGTGGATTGGGGGTTAATAACTTTATTTAGGTGTTGGCGATGTTGGGTGTGGCGGATTAGGGGAGTTTAGACTTGGGGTTTATGTTACGGTGTTAGGTTTAAACGTAACTTTTTTTCCCCATAGACATCAAGGGGGCTGTGTTACGGAGATTTTTCATTCTGCACTTCAGGTGTTTTTTTCTAACACTCTTTCCCCATTGATATCTATAGGGTAAAGTATGCACAAGCACGTCAAATTAGCCCTTGGATGTTGTGGGGTATGGAGCTTAAAGCCACCATATCACACGCACAAGGAGGCTTTTCAGTAACTCATAATGGCAGCGCTATGGAGAGTGAAATAACGCAACTTTTTTGGAGTTAGTTTTGCACCCTGTTTAACGCAAAACTCGCAATCTAGGTGATTGTTAGGTATACTCAAAGATCAATGCAGACTATCCCATGAGCAATAAGCAATGTTTTTTAATGGTTTGATTACACAGATTGGTGTTAGCAGTTCACAAGTGATTTTATTATATACACTATGTGATTGGATGGATTAGTAGTATTTTTATGTTTTTTAATTATTTATGCAGATACACATAATATGATGTCTTGAGGAAGACTTTATTTAAAGCCAAAACATTGACTGTATTATGAATTTGCTTTAATGAAAAATAAATAATAAGGAATTTTAATGACCTGTGAGTACCCTCATCACACTGTATGTTCATACATTATCGAATGGAGGAAGCACCCGGGTACTGTATCTATAACAAGAGTGAGTGCATATATATATATATATATATATATATATCAATAGATATATAGATAGATAGATAGATAGATAGATATGCGTGAAGAAAACATAAACATATTAAAATTTATTAAAACATATTGCATGAGATTGTATTTGATTTAAAAGTGGTCAAAAGTATTTATATCTGCACTTTCTGCGGATGTGGGGTGTATTTGAAGTGTTTCTACACAGTGCAAACAGTGCCCACACTGAAACCAAACACGGTTTCTGTGTCAGAACACTTCAAATATTGCTTCTGTGATTTTACTTTCCCCAAAACTACACTAATTTCCTCACACTGTAAAGTCTTGCCACTGAAAAGGTAGCAAGACAAACATGGCTGACACCCTACTCATAACCTGTACTTCAGAGATTGGAATATATCACACTTCTAGTGATGTATTCCAATCCTAATCAAAGTACAGGTGACTCCCCAAAGAAATGCCCAACTAACTCCCACGGAATGCCTACACCTACATCATTATAGCTATATTCCACCTGGAACACCCAGTTAACTCTCTAATACCGCCTACACCTATTTCATGTCTTACCTACACTCCATTGAAACTCCTGGCTAACTACCACAGACCGCCTACACCTACGTAATGTCCTCCATATACTCCCCTATTATGCCTGGCTAACTCTCACAGAATGCCTACACCCAGGCAATGTCGGCTATCTACTTGACTAATAAAGTGTACAAAAAAAATCTCCCTATTATAACTATAGTCCAAAAGACAAACAGCACTATATCTGGTTCCAGTGATATAGGGGCCACTGCAAACACCCCTCAAATCACAAAAGTCAAAGTCCACATCACCAAATCTTGTGAATAATCTTAGCTTTATTTAAGCATTTAGGCACACAACAGCAGCCAGCAACGTTACGGGCTATTCACCCTTAATCATGCTTTTCCTTTTATAACTATAGGAGCTATGTTGCTATATTTATAGCCTATGTTTAAATAATATGCATTGTGATATATAATGCATATTATTAATATTTTTATTATTATAATTCATTTGTAGAGCACCAACAAGTTCCGCAGCGCTAAAGACATGGGTCTAATATGCAAGGAGACAGTTATGGGAGACAAAGGGATAGAGGCTAACAAAAAAAAATAATCCACAGGAAACCACCTCTTCAAAAATAAAACAAAAGACTTTAATGAATCAATTAAAAAGTACATGGGGGGTGTAGCCGGCTGCGGCCAAGATGGCAGCATAACTCCGGAGCTCTGCTTTATGGGCCTCTAGATTAATGTCCTGGAACAGTACAGAGCAGTAAAAGTGGAGGGCAGTCTGTCTAAAAACGTTCCTAATTACCTCTACTACATAGGCGCTGTGGTTTGAGCTGGCCGCCGTTACTAGTGGGAACGATGCACTGAACTGCGCCACGAAGAGGAAACGACAGGCGCCATCTTGCCGACCGGTAAATTTTAAACCTGCACACACACTGCCGTAGTCGGTGCACCAAACGACCACTTCTTGACCGCTGGTCACTCTGGCTTTTTGCCTCACCTGGATGGAGGCGTTAGACCTGGTCATAGGGACATAGACTGGCACACGATCAATCCGGTCGTATCACTAGGCCACAGCTACACAAGCTGAAATGGCCTGTACAAGAGACAAGCACCGTCCCAGGAAGCAATATTCGCCCCTGTCCGGTAAGAATACTCTGTCTCCTATAGAGACCTTAAGCAGCGTAAAAAGGATATAATCTATCTTAAAATATAAAAGGCACATTAGATGGTTGTGGGTAAACTTCTCTGTATATGTAAAGACTGGAGTGGGTACTTCAAGGCAAGCTAACATAGACTACTTTAATAGGCAACTGCTATATAGCAACATCAGCGCTGGGTGCCTGTTTTGCCCAACTCGGCCTCCTTAAGATTATACTGCACAGGTGCTGCTAAGGATGTCTCTTTTGTGAGGGAAAATTAAACCTAAACATAACCCACAAATCATACTTCAATACAGCTAAAAATGGCAGCAAAGAGACCACCAAAGTCAGAGAAACTAACAAAGCAGGTGACTAGCAAAACCCACACTATGCCAACTTATTTCAGCACTGCTGATCAATCCCCACCATCTGCTAACCTTACTAATAAGGACAGATCATCTCTTGAGCCCCAAACACAAGCACCCACATTACATAGCCCTGGGTCAGATGCGGCTCAGATACCCGCGGCCATGCTATCCCATTTTGCTTCTAAGCAAGAAATTGCAGACATCTTTAAGACTTGCCTGCGAGAGAAGCTGGCGGAATTAAGACAAGATCTCCACACTTTAGGCAACAAATAGTGAGGCGATAAGGGAAGATGTTTTGAGACTTGAAGAAAGCACGTCCTCACACCAAGAAATAATTAATAACTTATGGGACAAGATTTATGATTTGGAGAATAGGAGCAGGAGGAAAAACCTGCAACTCAGAGGAATCCCAGAATCTATCCTACCTAGAGACTACCCTGAGTATCTCCAAACCCTGTTTACTACTATTAAAGAATCATCATACACTGCTGATATCCTATGGGTTAGAGCACACAGAGTCCCAGACCTCCGGATACAGCACCTCTGAGAGATATCATTATCAGGTTTAAAAACTTCTTAGAAAAAAAAAATGTTGCTTTGTCAATCTAGACGTCAACAACCCATATGGTTCAGAGGAAATGTCATACAGTTTTATCAAGACCTCTCAACACGAACCTTACAACGTAGAAAGGAATTCAATCCCCTGACAACTGTACTGTGCAACAAAAAAATCCCATACAGATGGGGATTCCCGGTACAAATTATGGTTATCCAAGACAACAAAAGGTTCACCTGCACTTCTCCTGAAGACATGACATCATTTGGTAGGAAACTGGGCTTAGACTTAGCTACAGATCCACAGCAGATTCCAGAGCTCCCAGGACCTAAGCCCAAAAGATTAGACCCAGTCTTCTCCAAATGGCAAAGTAAGGGGACCCGTAAAAATTTAGGCACTCGAACAATGAACCACGACCACAGGAAATTGCCTTCCTCAAGATCCCCTAGGTCATCCAACTCTGAGGACTAATATGGGAACCCTTCCTGCTCACTAAATACGAGACATTTGACATCTCAGGTAATGTGATTAGTTTTTCATGATATCTCACATCTTACTCACCTTGGCACCTCTTTCACTAATCAAGTGTAATGGAATGTCCTCCCTGCTTCACATTTAAAGACTCCCAGGACACTAATATGCCCGTAGAGCTGTCTCTTGTCAGCAAAACGGTACAGAGAAAGTTATAGAGTGAATAATAAAGGCCAATACGTTACTATTACCCCCCTTCTTTTTCTCTATTTATGTCTAATTTTAGATTTAGAGAAGTGTTTTCCTTGTTTGTGTTTTTTGCATTTTCTAATGTTACTGTTTATTGTTATTTGTTACAGTGTCATGCTGCTGGTATATATGATGATGATGTAATGTTTTTACGATGTAGTGTAGGCCAGATGCTGAGGAGCAAACAAGACTTACCCACCTTTTTAATTAAATTAATCCACCAATCTCTTTCTAACGCTTCCCCCAAAGTACACGATGCCTAACGCCTCCAAACCACCACGTCCATTAATCATTCTCACTCAAAATGCCAAAGGGCTCATCTCACAATGTAAGCACTCTAAAGCATTATCTGATATGACAAAACGTCAGGCTGATATCTTATTTTTACAAGAAACACATTTTAGAAGAAACCACCAGCCTAAATACTTAGGGCAAGTGTATACCCAACATTATTATAGCTCAGGTGCTACCAAAACATGTGGTGTTAGTATACCTTTTAGGAAATCACTTTCATTTACTTGGGTATCTGACACAGAGGGCCAATTTCTGGGTCTGGTGGGTCTCCTGTATGGCAGGCCTATAACCTTAGTGAACATCTATGCCCCTAATATAAAGCAAAAACCATTCTTTGTGAAGATGTTTAACCATATATTGGATATATCTAAAGGACCGCTGTATGTGGGAGGAGATTTTAACCTTCCTCTACAACCACACCTAGACAGCAATAACTCCCGAATCAAACCCAACACTAAATTTCTCACATATCTCTGGAAAAACTTTACACTACACAAGCTATATGACACCTGGCGATTCCTACATCCCGCTAAAAGGGATTATCCATTTTACTCCCACCCCCAATAAATCTTATAGTCATATAGACTATTTTTTTACTAACCAATTAGGACTACCCCAAATACGCAAATGTGAAATCTCTCCCACTTTCTGGTCGGACCATTTCCTATGGAAACTGGAAGACACACTACTAAACAATGCAAACACAGTTACTAAACTAAATAACATTTTAGGAGAATATTTCCATATCAATGTACCATCAGTCTCTAATCAGTTCACTGTATGGGAGGCACATAAGTGTGCGCTTAGGGGTGACTTTATAAAACTAAAAGCTAGATTAAAACAAACACACAAAAAAATGTACGATGACAACTCTCAAACTCTCGGATCTAGACTACCAACTTAAACAATCCCCACTAGATTCCACTCTCCTGTCAGAGCTCACAAACACTAAGAAGGCCCTAGAGGACCTTCTGCATATTGAAGATCAAACCCTCCATAACAAAACTAATAGTCTATTCTATTTTGAAGATAATAGAGCGGGCAAATACCTAGCAAGAGCCTTAAAGAAAAAGAAACTTAAATCAAACATCTATGAACTCCATCTGCCACATACACCGCCATTAAATATGACCTTAGATATCCTCAGGGCATTCCATGCCTACTACTCGGAACTGTACAACATAGCACCATTAAACGAAGTCACACATAATAAACACGAGTTAGAACAATTCATAAAAGATTATCCCCTCCCCACTCTTACAAAAGAACAACTGAAAGACCTAAATACCCCTTTCACTATACAAGAAGTGGTTAAAGCTATTCAAACACTCAAACAGGGAAAAAGTCCAGGCCCTGATGGCTTTTCTGCAAAATACTATAGTACTTTCTAAGATAATCTTGCCCTGCATCTTACAACAATTTTTAACGAAATAAATAAGGGAGCACAATTCCCTCCCTCCATGTTAGAAGCACATGTAGTGGTGTTGCCAAAACCTGGCAAACAACCTACGACGCCATTAAACTTTCGCCCTATATCATTATTAAATATTGATGTTAAATTGTATGCCAAAATTCTCACGACCCGTCTGAATAAGGTCCTTCCCGGTTTGATACATACGAATCAGGTAGGCTTCACACCCCACCGTGAGGCCAGGGATAATACTACCAAGAACATTAATCTTATAGATTATGTCACTAAACACAATATCCCCTTGGTCATACTCTCCATGGATGCTGAAAAAGCCTTTGACCGCTTAAGCTGGTCATTCTTGTCCTGTACCCTTGCCAGGTTCGGATTTAACGCTGAATTTATCCACAATATTTTTCTCTTTATAACACCCCCACGGCCAAAATTAAACTAAACGACTCTTTATCACAACCATTTTATATCAATAATAGCACCAGGCAAGGATGTCCTCTATCGCCAACTCTATTCATCTTGGCAATGGAGGTTTTGGCAACATATATACGAAATTCCCAAACCATTACAGGAGTTAACATCAAACAAATAGAATATAAAACATCCCTGTATGCAGATGATATCATTCTTACCTTAACAAACCTAGATACCTCCATTCCTTCCCTGATGACGCTGTTAACGACCTATGGCAATTTCTCTAATTTTCGCATAAACTATTCTAAATCTGAATTCCTGAGCATTGGAATGTCACAAGAAAATTTAGAACTTCTCAAATCATACCACTTCTAACATCAAAACATAGCACTGAAATACTTAGGCATCAGTCTTTTGACCCCCTCAAGACTCATATAATCTCCACGTTACAATCATGGGAACATAGGCCTTTGTCCTGGCTGGGCAGAATTAATGTGGTTAAGATGATGATACTCCCTAAAATCTTAAATATACTGCAAACACTTCCTATACCGATCCCAGACTCCACAATATACACTTTACAAAAACACATTAATGCATTTATATGGAACAATAAATGCCCTAGGGTCGCCACAAACATTTTATATAGACCTAAGTTACAAGGTGGCTTGGGAACTCCAAACATCATGTTATACCGGTATGCAACGTTTCTAAGCAGAATTACAGATTGGTGCAAGCACGCAAGTCACAAGGAATGGGTATCATTAGAAAGAGACCTAGTCGATTGTGATCACATAGGAGGAAAATGCTGGCTCATGAACCCGCAAGATAAAATGTATTCCAATGTTCATTCTCCCATTGCTGAGACTTTTAAAATATGGAATAAAGTTCTAAAAAAATATAAAACTATCTTGACGCTAAGATCCCCCTTAACACCTCTATCTAATAACACCGACTGTTCCTTGAATTTAACATTGCTTGACCCAAATGATCATACAATGCATAGAACAATACCCTGTTACCTACTAATACAAAATGGCAAGCTCAAAGCTAAAGAGGACATTCTTAATATTCTAGGCCCTATGACTCAAGGATGGTTCAAACTTCAACAAATATCACACTATCTCCTGACCCACCCAAACAAAAAAGATATTTTCAGATCATTAACACCGTTTGAGACATTATGCTATATGCCCTTCCCACATTAGGGACTTCTTTCCTTATCTTACAAATTACTCATGTCACACCAATACAGTAATCCCCTAGCATATGTGGCGAAGTGGGAGGCAGAACTTGAAGACCACCAACCACCAAAAGTGTGGCAAAAAATCTACCAACACATGAGCTTCTCGGCATCCTCCATATCCATTTCTGAAATGAACATGAAACTCCTTAGCAGGTGGTACTATACTCCAGACAGGTTAGGTAAAATGGTGTCACATTATAACACTGATTGCTGGAGGGGGTGCTCAGTTAGAGGGACCATCACATATATCTGGTGGACTTGCCCTATAGCGCAACAATATTGGTCGCTCATCAGGAATGAGATAGAACTGGTTATCGGGACCTCGCTCCCACTTCAAACATGGGTATTTCTGTTTAACATATTTCCTCCCTTAAAGTGTTCTTTACGACTTAAATTACTAAACATTATGGTAAATACAGCTAAATGCTATATCCCATACTATTGGAAACAGCTTACTCTACCATCCACACAACTCTGAAGGAATAGGGTCACTATGAGTATAGAACTTGAACAATATCATTACTTAAGATGCAAGAAGTTAGATGAATTTCTCTCAATCTGCCTCCTTTGGGAAGAATACCTTAACTCCCTAAAGCACACATAATACACCAGCCCTACTATCACAAACTCTCTTTATATGTTAAGAGAATTCAGATGCTGGGTATAATTTTCTGTATTGTGTTGCTGTATGTTAATCTATTTCAATTGACTTTGTTGTGTTCTCATGGCAACACTGTATGCATTGACACTGTATATTGCTTTTGTTATTGTTTTTAGTTTCCCCCCTTTTTTTTTTTTTTGTGCTTATCCTTACAACTCATTATTGTTATTATATTCCATGTTTGTTGAGCATGTGACGAACTGCCTTCCTGCCAACACTGACTTATTTTAAGTGGACTATGATATCTCTACTTAAGCGGACAAACCTGTTCATGAATCTAAACCATGCTTAATGTTTACTTGTTGAATGTATGTTTGCTTGACACTAATAAAGCTTTTTTGAAAATCAAAAAAAAAAAAAAAAAAGTACATGGGCACCAAGACAAGGTAGGAAAAAGGTAAAGAAACGGTCTTACGCGTTTCGGCAATGCGTAGCCGTAATCATAGACCATGCATTCTAACAGGTGTTACATTATCTTATACCATACGAAAGTTACCCATTGGAGGATAAAAACACACACGCCTATTTCCCTACCCTCACCTAATTAAAGGGAACAGAATTAAATAATTCACTGCTAAGCTGTGAAAAGATCTGAATTACAATACCACTACAAAACAATTAAACGCATATATGTACAAGCAATTGCAAATGCACTTAAAGTAAAGGTGAAAAAACAACAATTAGTAGCACATTCAATGTAACACTAAATTAGAAAAAAATAACAGCGATACTGAGTTACATAGTACATATGTCAATAATAAAGAGTTCAGAAGATAAGGTAAACAATAAATAAATACAATGTATAATCAGTTTACATAGGTCTGTTTCCTAAATGCATATCATACAAAATTAAGATGACATGTATACATTTGAGCTCATTTAGAATGCATAAATATGCAAAGGTATAATAAATCATGAATACCCAAGCACATATTAATGCAACATACACTACTTAAATTGATCAATTTCAAAAGTTGGTATATCTACACAATTGAGAAACCAACCCGATAAGCAAAGTGGTAAATCTAAGATACATATATATCAATAAATCATATAATGTACAGCTGTAACAAAATGCTATGTCAAGTGAGAATCACTATCATCATTCCCAGAAGTAAATGATATCATTTTCTGCATTGAAGCCATATGGTACAAGTGTACCCATTTTGTTGATCCAGTAGACCTCCTGCCTGGCTAAAATAGGCCATTTATCTCCACCTCTGGGAGGGCATCTGATGGTCTCTTTTGCATTCCATTCAAAATTACACACGTTCCCATTATGCTCTTCAATGAAGTGTCTCGCTAATTCAGAGAAAAAAATCCTGTTCCTGATGTACCTAAGGTGTTCCCGTATCCTAGTACGAACATCACGGGTAGTCATACCCACATACTGTAATTTATGATACGTACAACCAATAAGGTAAATCATGAATGTTGTTGAACAGTTAATACACCCTCGAGTGTTGAAAGACTGATTAGTCACATAGGAAGTGAATTGTGCCTACCTTGATAACCTCACATGCCTTGCAATTTTTACCACATCTGTATGTCCCATTATGTCTAAGCCATGAGCTCTGACTCACTGGCTTATGCAATTGGCTAGGTGAAACCATGTTACCCAAAGTTAGATTCCTTCTATAGGTGAATCTACAACCTCTCTTAACTATATCTTTTAATAGATCATTACCATATAATATGGGTAGATATTTATTGATAATATTACAGATTTGGTAATATTTGCTAATATGCAAGGAGACAGTTATGGGAGACAAAGGGATAGAGGGCCCTGCCAAGAGTTTTACTGTTGTAAATCATCTCTCATGAAGGTGATCTACAAAGCAGCTAGGCTCATAGGCTTACATGATAAAGGGTTTCAAGGGGATAGCTAAAGAAGGAGAGGAACTAAGATAGGAAAATGTTAGTGTATATTATAAGCATCCCTGAACAGAAGAGTCTTTAAGGAGTGCTTGAAAGTTTGAAATATAGGGGAGAGTTGTGTAGAGTGAGGCAGAGAGTTCCACAAATTAGGTCCCAGTCTGGAGAAGTCTTGTAGGTGGGAATGTGAGCAGGTAACAAGAGAGGGGGAGAAAAGGAGGTCATTAGCAGAGTGAAGGGGACGGGAGGGTGAGTATCTGGAGACTAGTTCGGAGATATAGGTTGTAGCTGTGTTATTGAGAGCTTTAAAAGTTAGAGTCAGGATTTTATGTTTTTTTCTGGAGGCTAGAGGAAGCCAGTGAAGGGACTGAAGGGACAGAGGTGCAGCAGATGAGGAGTGACATGTAAGAAAGATTAGCCTGGCAGAGGCATTTATTATGATTGTAAGGGAGATAGATGGCAGCTAGGGAGGCTGGAGAGGATGGAGTTGCAATAGTCAACGCAGGAAATGAGAGAGTGGATTAAAAACTTAGTTGTGTCTTGTGTGAGGAAGTGGTGAATTTTGGAGATGTTTATAAGGTGGAGGTGGCAAGAATTTGCTATAGACTGGATGTGGGTAGTGAAAAAGAGATCTGAGTCAAGTGTGAAAGTTGGGGTGTAGGAATTTTGGAAGAAGGTGTGAAAATAAGGAGCTCAGTTGTTGAGAGATTTAGCTTAAGTTAGTGACATGAGTTAGTAAGGAAGGGGATAGGTCTGGTGCAGAGATGTAGATTTGGGTATCATCAGCCTACAAATGGTATTGAATACCAATGGTATATTTTTTTCTAACACCCGAGATCTCCTATCTTTGAGCCCTTTGTGTGAAATATATTTTAAAAATATTTTTTATTAGACAGTGTTAATATGAGTGTAACTGTACTTTTCAATGTATCTTTGAAGTGTTTCATGAAACTTTTTTGTTGCGCTAAACTGTTACTTACAGCTCTTCGAGTGTGGAAAGGATTGTTGCGGTTTTTCAAGACTTGTAATATCTGCGCAATGAAAATTGCTTGCGAAAAGACCATATCGAGCGTGAAAAAGACATGAGCGACTGGTAATCTTGCCCTCAGTTTCCTATGTTGTATTGACATAGAGGTCACTTCTTTGTGCTATATAATACTAAAAACTCTATTCAAGATTAGCATGTCGATTGCATAAACATATTTGTGTGTGCGCAATATGAATATGTTTTGAACATTGTTCAGGCGCTCTATCTCTATAAATGTGTTGTAATTTATTTTTTTAGGTGTTCATGAAGCTATTCCCGCATTTTATTATAGATAAAGATATATGGGACACTGACTGCTTTATTGGTGATCTGTTGACTTTTCCATCCATATGTTCAATATTACTGCATGTATGTTCTCAACTATCAGATATTATGTGTATGGACATAAGGAATTGGATCCTAGTAATTAGTGGCTGGAAATTGCTTACATGGAATGCAGGGATATAGTAACAGGAGAGTTACTGACTGACATGGGGATATAGTCTGTTAATCTGGGATTAGGGTGGTTTTACAGATACAGCAGCATAAATAGAGAAAGGCAGAATGGGACCCTAGGGACTGAATGGTAACTGTCTGAGAAGCAGGATTTTACTGCTTTATTGGTGGATCACAAGCATGACAATAGAACATACTGAACATTTAAAGTAGAGGCACAGCAATTAAAAAAAAACTACAAAAAAAAACTTATACATTTGAAACCTTTAGATGCAACAAAGAAACAAAACATACTCTTTTTTCCATGTCTAATGTTAGTTAACAATATTTTGGCCTTTTTCTTTATATATATATTGCTACAATTTATTTAGTAAATCTACTATTTTAAACATTTTAAATTGTTGTAGTTTAAAAATTGCAACCTTTTTATACTAACCACATAAAGGGCTAGATTATGAGAAGAGCTCTATCATTAGCGCGAGGAGCGTAAACGTGATTGCGAGATTGCAGTGTTCTTTACGCTCAATTCCATATTACCAGTGGTGCTCTGTTCAAATTACTGCAAAGTTGCGCAATCTCAAGGTAATGTACACTCACCATTTTTTTCTATGGGTAGCATTTAGCAGTAATGTGCGCTCATAATACAAGTTAAAAGTGATCTTTCATTCTATTGGCTGGTTTAAATTTGAACATGAAATCAGTCAATAGGTATGTCAGGGTATCCCTATATAAAAGGGGTACTTCGCATTCAAAATTCAGTGTGCAACCAGTGATCACATGAAGAGGACCTCTCTGTTAAAGATCTGAAGACGGAGGAAGACCACCGCCGCCACTGCTGCCGGGATGAAGACAAAAAGATGGACCGC
>CAJPDP010010327.1:0-10984 GCA_905336975.1 Bombina variegata variegata
GGACGGTCTGCGAAAGCAGGATCCCTGGGAAAGATGATCTGGAAACAATTCCAGAGAATCAGCACCTGGGGGTGGATTTGAACTCCCAAATTATGGCTTCCCAGCAAGGAGTGCTAGCCACTAAGCTATGTCCGAGAGACTAGCTATGTCAGAGAGACAGCCCCTCTAGAAGAGATCCCTTATCTCCTGTTCCTAGCAATATTTGAGGAGACAAGTCCGCATAAACTCTGATCCCTCTGAGCATGATAAACTGCAGAAGTATGAGGTAAACCCGACCAAACGGGTTGATTTATATTGCAGTCTCTACTGGTGGTCAAGGAGTGGACTGCAGCGCTAGACCAAAGCCAAAACTATGTTTCCTGACTTCTGTCAGAAAAACTACAATTATCCTAAAAAGATAGCCCTTTTTAGAATTAAACAACTCTTCTCCAAATACACCTTCCAACCGAGTGATCGCAGGAAGGAAGACAACGTTGCCGTAAGGAATTTTGCTTGTTGAAAGAATGGCGCCTGGAGCAGGATATCGTCCCTATAGGGCGCCACAGCAATAACTTGAACCCAAAGCACTATCAACAGTAATCCCAAAACCTTTGAAAAAAATTCTGGGAGCTGTAGCAAGACCGAAGGGAAGAGCCCCAAATAGGAAAAGTTTGACTAGAAAGGCAAACCTTAGGCACTTGTAATGACCAGACCTCGTTCCTGTCGTGGAACAGAAACTATCACTCCCAGGTCGGAGAAGATCCATACAAGAATAACAAACATCCTCTCATTCTCTCTGGTCTGCCGAAGATATTGAAGGCAGAACCTGCCCCTGGGAGGAAAAAATCTTAAACTTCTTGTTTGAACAAAGAAGGACAACCTGCCCCCCACAAGATCCTGTCTCAGATCGGAGGTGAGCCCTCCCACTTGGAAGAGGGAGTAGAAGGATTTCCCTGAAATTTGAAAGGAAAGAAGATTACTCTGATATCCGCTTTATATATCCAAAATATCAGAGATATCACCGACAACTCGGGCCCAAACAAGGTCTTACCCTTGTAAGGATCACTAGAAATTTAGACTTAAATAAGACATCCGCAAATCAGGATCTTAACCCTAACGCACTGCAGGTCGTTAACGTATGACTGATCTAAACTCCCGCTGAAGGCAAGCATCTTTAGAAAAGAAGATGGATAACTTCAATGCCCCTATTCCAGTCCTGGATATTTTTGAGGGGAGTGTCTGTCCAATAGAAATAGACAACACCTTAATCCGTTATGCTTCCACACTAGTGAGACTACCACTGCAGGTAGTCATTGAAAACCTTAGAGTACTACTTTCTTTTACCCCCTAGGGAATCGTCCGCCAAGACTCCTCAATAGAGTCTGACGTAGGAAGCGTCCATTCAAGTTAGAAGATGGAGAAAAAGAGGGGTACCCTGTCCTTCTGGTACCCACAACACTTGTTTAGTTTTATTATACTGATTAAGATTGACTACACAAATTATGTCTTAGTAGATCAGAAACGTTAGAACCTCCTTAGGTAGCAAACGGAGGTGTGCAAGTTTAAACTGAAAGAAACCACTTCAGTGTTTAGTTTTATTATACTGATTAAGATTGACTACACAAATTATGTCTTCTTCAGTGACAGATAAAGGAGATACCCAGACAGAATCTGAGATCTTTCCCTCCATATGCCATCGAAGTATCTCCCTCCTTCAGGCTTTAGGGAAGAAACGTTCGGAATTAAATACACTTCATCAAGCGTATTCCCTGCTTAGCATGGGAAAGGCATACAATGTAACAGATATCGCCAATGACATTATAAGAGCGATGTTTTGCAAAGCAACTCCAGATGGAGCTTGCAAGGAAACGCAGGGCACTGCATGTGTGGGCTATAAAAAAAAATAGACACTTGAGGAAAAAAATTCTTTATCCCTTTAGTAAAGTTCTCTTTACAACATAATGAACAAAGAAAGGGATTGGCAGTTCCACAATGTACCAAAAACATAAGGAAAACACTTTGTAGAGTCTCTTGGGATTCACAAATGGATTATCTCCCTCCTTCACAGGTCCTTCCGATAACCGGAAGTACTAGGAAAGAAGGAGCTGTCTTATAAACTGAAAACATTATAACTAAAATAGCCAGTTCCTTCCGATAACCGGAAGCCTGGTAGAGGACTGCGCAACTAAATTGGCGCCATACAAGCTCCGCCCCTCGTGGGCGTTTTACAGTCATCTCCCGGTCGCCATTATCAAGTTATTAAGTTGAGCAATCAGTAGAAATAACGGACTGAGCAGTCTCTTAAATTGGGTATTTGCTTACACCGTTTGGTAATCTAATAGTGAAGCACCCTCACACTGAGCTCGCACCCTGCATTATAGCACACACACAAGCTCCGCCCCTCATGGGTATTTCAATAGTCATCTCCCGGTCGCCATTCTTATTATCATTAAGTTGAGCCACTGGGAAAATATAACAGATTGAGCAGACTCAGCTTAGGTAGTTGCTTAGTCCATTTGTAAATCTAGCAGTGAAGCACCCTCACACTGAGTTCACATGCATTACAGCACATCATCTATTAAATGTTAATAGTGAATCACTACATTGAGTTCGCACTCTGCATTTCAGCTCAACGTTGCTCATATGTAATCTCCCAGTCGGCTACTATTAGTCATGAGAGCCGCCGGGAGAGAAAAGCCCCAGTGCCTGCGTCCCTACTGCCATAGTAACTCCTAATACACTAGAAGAATCTATTCTCTGTAACCCCTTAACAAGGAGCCCATAACTACCATGAGGTCTGTATATAGAAACTAGTAAAATGACAAAGCAGGGTAAATGAGATGCATACTAGAACTGCTGCCAATTGAACAAATAAATATAAGCAGGTCTCATGGACTCTCATCACCAGAAAAAAATGAATGTATCAGAAAAGCATACATTTGTTTTCTTTAATAATGTGGTAAGAGTCCACAAGCCCACTACACCTATTTCTCAATTATTAATGATTTGATTTTAATATTAATAGACTTCTATAATATTTAGCCTTCTGAAGATTTTTGCCTTCCTTATAATCTTTATCTTGGTACTTTTTAACTGGAAATTCATATACCTAATTCTATCTGTAATATGGTCTCATATACTGAGGAATGTTTTGCTATGAAATAAAGGAAGACAATGTTTACATGCTTGTGCCTTTATCTAATGCCTTAAAAGATACTATACTACTTACTGTTGTATCTAACTATCTACGTTTGCTAAAATGTGATTGAAGAAAGCCTCCAAAGTCAACAAAATGACTAAATTGCAAGCTGTGCTTCTTGCTTCTGTCAGCATTTTTTCCACTTTTCCTGCTTCCGCCAGTGTTACCTCAAACTCAACAGCGTCTCAATCGCAATCTTTCGGTGATAATGTTCCTTCAACACCTGATTATGCCTTACAGTTGAAGGCTAATATTGCTAATCTTCCAACAAAGGTGGACTTTCTCTCTCTCATGGAACTTGCAAACATGAAGAAGGACAAAACTGAAATTGGCCACAGAATTCTTGATCTGAAAGAAACGCAGGAATCAACTAATGAGATTATTGAAATTATCTCACATGCTAAATCTATTCACAATAGCCAGATTGAAGAGCCTCAATTAAAAGTGGAAGATCTTGATAATAGAGGTTGAAGAAATAATCTAGGAACTAGGGGAATTCCTGAATCTATAAACTCAAAAAATTTGGAAGATTATGTCCAAAGAGTTTTTCGGCATCTTCTAGTGGACCCAACAGCAGAACCCTTAGTACTCGAAATAATTCACAGGGTTTGGAGGCCCCCACCATCTACTAATTCTCAGAGAGATGTCATCCCCTGTTTCTAAATTTCAAACATAGGGATGTAATATGGTTGAAAGCCAGACAATCAAAACACATCTCTTATTTAGATCACAAGCTACATATTTTCCTAGAGCCCTGCTGCTATACAGAGATGAAAAGCCACAAGACATCTCAAAAAACAGCTACAAGGAACAAATACTAAATATAGTTTGGGATATCCCTTCAGCCTGATTGTTGCATATGAAGGTACCACATGTACTTATAGAGACCTTAGAGGGCTTAGTGAAAGATCTAGGAGTATCTCTCACTAATTCAAGAGGTGCGGACAGTTCATAAAAAAGAAAAGGCTTTATTTGTAGAAAGTTAAAAAATACAGAAGGAGAACGAGCGAAAATTAGGCAGAGTAGGCTGACACCTAAACTGGCTTACGCATTTCGGCGATTGCCGTAATCATAGCCATAGGTGCTGGGTCCACTCCCCCATCTTTTTAAGATATACATTAAAATCTGATTGGTTAACAAGTTAATAAACAAAGTACGCCTACTTGCCTATTTAACACTGGAAATGCTGGCACATTGTGAACAATAATTACATGTTAGATGCGGAAATTTATTGCAGGGGAACCAAGATTGTTAGTTAAAATTAAGAGTAAATAATTATATACAAAAAATTATATACAAAAACGTGGCAAAATGGATGAACTAATAAACGAAAAGAAAATATCAACACGATCAATATATAAGCATTAAAGCAGTTGCCATGGTAATGAGTAGCAAAGGAAAGAGGAAAGCCAATGTTTGGAAAACCGTGTAATTGAATTCACAGTGCTTGCCTTTATCTCATATGTTCGTTCACTATATATATATATTTGACATTAGATATTTTTGACTCGTGGTATTGAAATTTTTGAAGTGGTCAATTAGGTGTAGCTTCACACTCCAAACCTATCTTATCTCTCACTAATACTGAAGCTCCCTCCACCTATGGTGCAGTCTATACTACCAACATTGCTTGAAGGACTAGATCAACATCCCAGATAGTCTAAAGTCCTTCCTTAAGCTAAGAAAAGGAGTATCCTTCAGTGACTTGAACATCCTTATAGGTTATATGGTGGCTGGATTTTTGTTCCTAATTTAATTGGTCAATTACACTAAAATAATTGCTCCTAACAATGTTCTCCATTAATAGGTTAAATTGTTGTTTATTTGATAATGTTGTTTTGCTCTCTTTCAGCTACATTTTATTTGAACGTAGCCCACTCTTCCGAGTACAACTGAGGATTATTGCTTTTATTTGTCCTCATTCATATGTATGTTTATTGGAATGTTTATTTAGATTTCCTTTGTGTGTTTGTTTGGTCAATGGATAGAGATACCCTCAAACGTTATGTATGGTATATGTATTGAACAACAATAGATGGATATGCCATAGATACGACTACTTTTTTTTTACTTTTTATTTTAAATAAATAGTTTTATTGTTTTTTTTGCATATAACAATAACAACATTGGCATAGAGGGCATATTTGCAGTGTGACAATGTATACATTCATGGTAACAATGTTAACAGTGGCTAGGAATATAGCTTAATTACACATTGCGTCATTTCAACTTTGCCCTCCATAAATGCCAGAGGACCATGGAAAAAATATTTTATAGGGAGGGGGGTATATATAATGTAATCTCCAGTATATTTCATCTGACTTGTAATCAGTTAATCTAAACATTGTATTGTACATAATGATAAAGGCAGTTTCGTGTTCTCCTGATGTATCGATATGTGGGTGTATATCAAATTAAAGCTCAGTGTGGTAGTTTATACTTGTGGGTTTTGTTCCCATATGAAGATGATGTCTAATATGTAGTCTTGTTTTCCGATAAATGTATAATGTATTTTTTCTAGCTCTAATACGTTGTCAACTTCTTTTATCCATGCTGAATGTGTGGGGATAGAACCAAAAACTTTTTAATTTGAAGTTGGTTATTGCACTTTCACCTTTAACTCCAAAATGACTAATTGTATGGGGATAGTAATCAAGAGGAATGTCCCTTCCATCCCTCATTATATTATTTAAAATCAAAAAGGCATTGTTACATATATATTATATAATAAGCAGGTCACTTTTGCAAATGTCTATACCCAAAAAAAACTTGCTAGACAATCACAAAGGCACATTAAATCTTGGAGGGGATTTAACCTAATTTTATGAAATATTCATAAAGTACAGCTTATGTCTGGAGAATACTGTACAGCAATATTAGAAATTACACTTCTTATTCCTGCCGGGTATTCTAGAATTGATTATTTCATGTTAGATGTCACTAGTCTTTCACTAGCTACCAGTACAGTATATACCCTAGAACCTGGTCATATCATTCCGTTATCAGTGTCCAACTAAAGTGGCCCAATATGCCCATCTCTAAATATATTTGGCATTTAGACGATTCCTTATTAGACTACCCACTCTGCACACAAAAAAAAGATTAATCATTTTATGAATATTTTGCTTTTAATCTTGGGCCAGTTTTAGATTGGTATGGGAGACCCACAAAGGGGTCATAAGTAGGTTTCAAACAAACTAGAGAGGTGTGGGACAATATTGTAAGGGTTATTTTTTTGCTTCAATACGCAAAAGTGAACCACATACCCCTTGCTTTCTTGTCCGCAGATGCAGAAAAAGCTTTCAACCGAATCTGTTGGCCTTTCTTGAAACATTCCTTAGTTAAAGGGACAGTCAAAATTAAACTTTCATGATTCAACTTTTCCTATTTACTTGTATCATCAAATTAGCTTTGTTCTCTTGGTGGTATTTTTGAAAAGCTAAACCTAGGTAGGCTCAAACTGATTTGTAAACCGTTGAAAACCACCTCCTAGCTCAGAGCATTTTGAAAGTTTTCCACAGTTAGATGGTACTAGTTCATGTGTGTCATATAGATAACATTGATCTCACTACCATGGAGTTATTTAGGAGTCTGCACTGATGTTAAACTGCATGTCTGTCAAAAGCAGAGGGGGCAGTCTGCAGAGGCTTAGATACAAGTTAATCACAGAGGTGAAAAGTGTATTAATATGTGTTGGTTATGCAAAACTGGGGAATGAGTAATAAAGGGATTATCTATCTTTTAAAACAATAAACATTTTCATGTAGACTGTCCCTTTAAATTTGCTCTATATGCTTCCTCATCAGCCAAAATTAGATTAAATGGCACCCTGTCTGACTTATTTCACACCACCACTAAAACTAGGCAGGGTAGCCCTTTATCCTCATTATTATTTGCTTGTGTGATAGAATCTCTAAGGCAAAACAGTGAGATGTCACATAGAAAGGGTAAAAGTTATCCTTTATTAATCTTCAGACATAAAATAAAACACTAAAGCTGTAGGTATATCACATGGTAAGCTGACGTGTTTTGGCTGTTGTGCCATAGTCTTAGTTCAACCCTATGTCATTAAACCCCTTCATTTAAAACACATACTTTAATCCTATGTTTTTAATATTACTTTAACCCTCCCCCCTCTAACTAGTTTCTACCATCTTAGGTACTGGCAGCTGTCTGCCAGTACCCAGTTTTCTATCCATTTTGATTTCATTATTATTTAAATTTTCTGTAGTGTAGCCGCTCCACTCATTTTCCCCACCTCCCCCTCCAAGATCTTTTGACCTACCCTCTACCCCCCCCTCTAGACTCTGGGAACCCCCTCTCCCGCTTTCCCCCTCCCTCCCTCAGTATTTTTTTTTCTTCAGTAGTGGTCCCACCCGTTCCCACCTCTCCTCTCCAGCGAGGGGCTGCCCACCTGCCTCCTTCCTAATTCTTCTTCAAGACAAACGATCGGCACCACCACTACCAGATACAGAGAGGGACACAGTGTCTCTCTCTGCATCAGTCACTCTCCAAATCTATTTCTGCACTGCCCCACTCGTGGTGCATGCAGAAATAGCGCAATCTTGCCACTGTTAGCGAGATCCGAGATAAGAGAGTCCTAGTACAGCAGCGTCATACAGGGTACAGCACTGGTCAATAAGGGTTAATCTATAGCCACAAAGATCAGAATGGAAATTAGTATTGAAGGGATACGGATTGATAATTCTGTTCATAAAATGTTACTATACGCTGGTGATGTTGTTCATTACTCTCCCTGGAACGGATACTACTAATAAAATTATTTGGTGATTTTCAAGCTATATCCAATTTTTGTATACATTTTTCAAAAACCAAAATTTTAAATGTTAATTTTCCTCACAAAGCAGTCACTAAGCTAAAATATGTCCATGTTGCTGGCAAACTGAAAAACTTAAATATATAAGTATTTATTTAACTGCTGCAACTAATAATTTATTTCAATATAACTATGACCTCCTACAAAAAAAAAATATTGTTGCAGATTTATCCTGGTGGCGATGTAAAAAAAACTCTCCTGTCAGGGAGCCTGGTAATTGAGTAATTGATAACCCAAGAGAGAAACTGCCTTATATTTGATAAAAAAATATTTTATTTGGAGAGAACCTATATGGTGCTGACTACTTGGTTGATGGAAGTCCTGTAACTACTGGACAATCATTTCCTAAAATTAAGTTTGTTGATGGCGGCTTTTGAGGTTATATCCCTTAAAGGATCACCTAATGCACAAGATGAATGAGTGATTTAATAGGATAGTCTAGTCAAAATTAAACTTGCATGATTCAGATAGGGTATATAATTTTAAACAACTTTTTACTTTACTTTGATCTTCAAATTTGCTTTCTTCTCTTGGTATTCTTAATTGAAAGTTAAACCTAGTTAGGTTTTATGCTATTTTTTAAGCCCTTGAAGGCTGCCTCTTATTTGAATGCATTTGACATTTTTCACAGCTAGAGGGCATTAGTTTGTGTGTGCCATATAGATAACATTGTGCTCACACCCGTGGAGTTACTTATGAGAGGGCAGTGATTGGCTAAAATGCAAGTCTGTAAAAAGAACTGAAATAAAGGGGAAGTCTGCAGAGGCTTAGATACAAGGTAATCACAGAGGTAAAAAGTGTATATAAGTGTTGATTATGCAAAACTGGGGAATGGGCAATAAAACGATTATCTATGTTTTTAAACATAACAATTCTGGAGTAGACTGTCCCTTTAAACCTTGTAGGTATGTTGCAAATGCGAAGGGCGCAATGCCTGCTGAAGCCGACAATACCAACAATATGGCCCTTTTGGATGATGGAATGCCCTATTTGAGCAGCATGGCATTTCACAAGACACGACAGCAGGCTTGCTGTAACAATGAGTCTAACTACAACTTGGCTTTGTTAATTGATATCCCTTGAATGGTGAGATTAACTGGATTATCTGTACAGCACTCTGGCTTCTTTCTGTCTGCATCTTCTCCTGGGACTCAGGTTAACAACTCATTACTACTCTTCAAAAAAGTCAAAAAATCCTGACCAAAATAATGCACTTAATAGCACATCTGTTTCCCTGTTATATCACATTTATCTTAGATGCAAAGATAGGCCACAATAAAATATAATTTATCAAAATAATTAAAAACTGAAAAGATAATTAAAAACACAAGAAAGGCTCTGTAGCAATGTTCACACAACTTAATCTGTAATATTGATGATCGATAAATATATAACATTTTATAAACTGATAATTGAATTAATTAACTTGACTTTGGTATCAATACGACCCCTACTGAAAATGATTGGTAATCCTGGTTCCTTAGGTATTAATGTGCATCCATTTTTATTTTTTTTTATTTTGAATAATTTTTTTTTTTTATTGAGGTAAAAAAAAGAAAGTAACAGACAAAATAAATTGCAAAAGTCAAGTACAGACACGTAGAAAGAATATATCTCTCACAAAATGAATATCGTTCATGGGATGAGCAGGCCTGTTACATCATAGATATATTACTACAAATAAACCTCATATTTTCTATAAATATTATATTGTTATGTGGTAACTACTGGACCGGTCACTATTGGACCAACTGACACACTTAAACAAATATTATGTAGCAGTTACTTAGGGGCCACTCATGGGACACATGAAAAAAGGTAAACTAGTGGGGGGGGGGAATTATGAAAAACGCAATCGCTCTAAAGCCTGAAGTTAAAAGGAGTATGACGTAATGGGATTTGTAACTTCATGAACAGTTTAGGAAACATTGAGCTCTGGGGCCTGACACATTGGGCCACCTTATCCTATTTACAGGGTGTTAAAGTTAAATTCAAGCTAGGTTGATAAGGGCTCTGCCTAAGGCTTCTACCTTGGGGTATAGATTATAGTGGTGCTTAAGTGCTACTGGGTTGCAAAGAGTCACTTAAGGTTGCAGGAGCTATCGTAGTTAGCTATATTCCGAATATAAAGGCTCAAGTACTACTGTAATTATGGTATCAGTAATATGCTAGATTTCAAGTGTGCTCTACCTATAATCACAGAGGGTCTAACCGCACAATCAACCTGGCTTAGTTTTCTCAAGTCTAAATAACTATAGTTCTCAGCACTCCACGCTACCCCGGCCGCAGGCAGCGTGGGAAATGCCGCGTGGTTCCAGAGCCCTAAATAGGGCTTCCATTTTCTTAAGTCAAACAGTCAGGCAAAGCAAAGTAACGAGATTCCCTTTAATATTGCTTAATATAACAAGGGTGTGCCTTTAAATGTAGTTATGTGGAATTATTTCAGATATTTTCACAACCTGAGTGCTCCAGCTCATAAAGCACGACTCAAGTTAGCTAACTGTGTAAATGCAGCCCCATTTAATGCCAGAAAGAAAAAAAAGTGCTTTAAAAAATGTGGAATTACCATATGAGTGGTCATAGCTCTAGGTACTATTTATGTGCCTCAGTCATCATGCTTAGCCCTTGGTAGAGACGTAAGAGAGAAACTTGTTAAACAAAACAACAGTCAACCCCATTAATTTATATGTTAGTACAGTAGCCCAATATAACAGATAAAGTAAAAATATCGGGAAAACATCGCAACATCACTCACAACTCAAATTTAGACAATAAAGTCACATATAGAGCTCAGGATAAATAATATAGAATAGGACATAGTTGTATAATATTAGAGACACGTTAGGTGTATCAACTAGGGAACATCAGTTCAATGTAGACTGGTATAACACATTAAAGACTATCCATCCTCAGTCAGAGGGCTATAGCCTTGCTTCTATTGTCCAGTCTATCCGACACCCAGCTTACTA
>CAJPDP010010366.1:0-13539 GCA_905336975.1 Bombina variegata variegata
AATCAAGCTCCTCAACCAAAAGGACAAAGGAGTAGAAGAGGCATTCTGCCCCTTGCGCTTCCCTGAATACACCACAAAAAAAGATGTAGACTGTCTGAAATCCTTTGTAGCCTGAAGATAGAACTTTAGGGCACGAAACACATCCAGATTATGAAGTAACCTCTCCTTAGAAGAAGGGTTAGTACACAAATAAGGAACCACTATTTCCTGATTTATCTTACGGTTAGACACCAACTTGGGAAGAAACCCCAAACCAGTGCGAAGCACAGCTTTATCTGCATGAAAAACCAGATAAGGAGGCACACATTGCAAGGCAGTCAGTTCAGATACTCTGCGCACCGATGCAATGGCCAACAGGAAGAGAACCTTCCAGGACAGAATCTTAATGTCGATGGAATGCATAGGCTCAAACGGAACCGTCTGCAATACCTTAAAGGGACACTGAACCCAAATATTTTCTTTCATGATTCAGATAGAGCATGCAATTTTAAGCAACTTTCTGATTTACCCTATTATCAATTTTTCTTCATTCTCTTGCTATTTTTATTTGAAAAAGAATGCATCTAAGCTAAGGAGCCAGCACATTTTTTGTTCAGTACCATGGACAACACTTGTTTATTGATGTTGTCCAATCAGCAAGGACAACCCAGGTTTTTCACCAAAAATGGACCAGCATCTAAACTTACATTCTTGCTTTTCAAATAAACATACTAAGAGGGGGGCGGAGCTTGCCATCGTGCAGCTAGGACGTCTGAGTTCAGAGCTCTGAGCTCTGAGCCCAGACCCAGCTTAATTTAAAATTAAAAATACATATATCATTCCTATTTTACAAGTAGCATTGGATTGCTGCCTGGAGAACATATCTCTTCGCTCTAGCCGAAAAAGAGAGCTTTGTGAGTCAGCAGTTTGCGGTGTTGACTACGGAGTTATAACCACCCAAGTACTAATCACCTGTCAAGAAATCAGCGTTATTTCAGGCACTCCGGAGGGCCGGGGATCCGCTCCGGAGTGTTGGCGGCAACAGAAGGGACGTGTTTTGGAACCCGACTAAGGAACTGAGATACCCATCTGCAAATGAGCCGCCATTTTGGGCCTAGCGGAGTTCTGCCGATCTAAAGCCTTGCAAGCCATACGGTAAAGAGAGGTGACTAACAGTGTACAACTACCTGATTCACATAGGAGGCAGAAGGGTGAGTCAGTGGAAGTAGCGTACGGTCTACTTGCCCCTAACACAGCAGGGGAGACAGCTGAGCGGCGGGGGATATCTGTGTGGCTGCTTCTTGTTGCTCCACGTGGCACACGGAGCTCGCTTGCATATCGATTTACAAGAATAGGGAGAGTGTGACATTGTGGAGTGATCGGAGACCCTATCTTTTTTTTTTTCCCAAAGAGCTTTATTAGTAAATCAAAAGAAATACAAGGTACATACACCACAAATAAAATATGGGGTTTACATTTTTCACCCATACAAATTATATTTGCAATAAAGTGGTATAAATTAAGATAACTGGCGAACCTAAGATGCAGACATATCTTCCCATTGTTATAATGCAGTTCAGGTCTACCTGGTGTAGGATAGTGATACAGTCATAAGCTCTTGCTTTTCCTTTTTCTCTTCACCTCCTTACATATACTATAGTCCATGTTTAGCAAACAAATGAGTAAGGAGTTAACAGTAACTTCCATCAAGTTCACATAGGTACAAGTCAATATCAAACATTCGCACTATAAGCCGTGGCCGTTCTTATTTACATTAGCCAGGGCACGGTCAACGAGTGGTCAATAAAGACAAGCAGAGAAAAAGGTAGGAGAAATAGAAGGTGGGAAGGGAGGGGAGGGGGAAGAAGTGACAAGGGTGCACCCCTTGACCAGGTCATCTCCACAGGTAGGCACCGCGTGATAGGCACTATCCCATATCATCATTTAAGCTCCTCTGCTCCAAATATGGAGCAGCATTTCATACTCGCCCGCCTTGGAAATCTTCATATAATGAAATTTCTCCAGCTGCAGGAGGTCATTAACTTTCTGTCTCCACTCCCCCACCCTGGGGATCTGTGTAGTCTTCCACAGGGAGGAAATTAAGGACTTTGCCCCTGTTAGCATTAGCATAAGTAAGGTTTTTTAATAGGTTTCTGTAACTTATAAGGGAAGTGGAAGAGCAGCGCCCCAATGGTCTTAGGAATGTCTACCTCCAATATCTGCGTCATTTCAGCGCAACTTGTTGTCCAGAAGTTCTCTAATAGAGGGCAATCCCACCAGATATGTGACAGTGAGCCCAGCTCCCCACAACCTCTCCAACATCTGTCTGTTGTATTGGGATATATCTTTTTCAGTCACAATGGCGTGAGGTACCATCTACTGAGCATCTTGTAATGCGATTCCTGTACACGGGCCGACACTGAAACTGTCCTTGTAGCACGTAAAATCCGCTGCCAGTCCTCTGTGGATAGCTCAATGCCCAGTTCCCTATGCCAAAGTCTAGTGTAGGTCGGGAGCGCACTGTCGGCAGGTGACAAGAGTAGATTGTATATTTTGGATGTCAAATGTCGTGAGGTAGTCGCCTGCAGGCACATTTTTTCAAAAAGGGTAAGATCCCTGCAGAACTGTCGTTTGAATTTATGTGAGGTTATGAAATGTCATATCTGTAGGTAAGCAAACCATGGGAGTGGGCGATCCGGATGTGTTTCCAGGATCTCCTGCCTAGTTTTTAACTTCCCATTATTAAGAAAAGAATTTACACAATTGCCCTGCTTAGGTGTATCTAAATGTGATGTTCTAATTTGTAATGGAACTTCTGGGTTATCGAAAATCGGGGTCAGTGGCGAATGTCTCGTGGTGACATGTGATTCAGTATGAACCATGCTGTCCCACTCATGAAGCAGTTCCTCCAGCAGAGGAAACAAAGCTATTTCAGGTGGGCGGTGCGAGCCTGACCCCCAAAGCAGGGAAGCCAAGTTTCCCGTGTGGAGAACAGACAAATACAAACCTATCCAATCCTTCTGAACATTTCCCTGGCACCACTCCACTGCCCTTTGAAGAAGGACTGCTCTCCTGTATAAACACAAGTTTGGAAGACCTAGTCCTCCCTCTTCTCTTGGTAAGTACATCGTTTTTTTGTTCACTCTCGGCCTGATATCTTTCCAAACGTATTCCTCTATCAAGTGCTGCAATGAGGAAAGGAAAGAATGCGGAAGGGGCAGTGGGACTGTCTGAAAAAGATAAAGTATCCTTGGCAGGACATTCATTTTGATAACGCTTATCCTCCCCAGCCAAGAGATTGCTTTATGCTTCCATGTTGAGAGATCTCGGGAGATCTCCCTTTTAAGGGATATATAGTTAGCTTCAAATGTGTCTATTGTTGATGCAGTTATAGTGATGCCTAGGTACTTTAGAGATTTAGAATTGACTACAAAGGGACAGTGTGTTTTAATCCAGTTCACCGTCTGGGGTGGCATAGTGACACCCAGCACCTCAGACTTTGAGTTGTTCAGGAGAAATTGAGAGACCTCTCCGTATCTCTCGAACTCATTCAGTAGTGCTGGGATAGTTGTCTCCACGTCAGTTACATCTTGGGGCCCAGCTGAATTCCCTTGACTAGATGGTTGTCTCTAATGTTACAGGCGAGCGCTTCCACTGAAATGGCAAACAACAGGGGCGACAGCGGGCACCCCTGCCTGGTACCATTAGTGATATGAAAGGGATCTGAGAGGATGTAATTTACTCTAATTTGAGCAGTGGGCATGGAGTATAAGGCAAAAACCATCATTATAAATTTATTTCTAAACCCCATTTTTTCCAAGGTACTTTTGAGGAATTGCCAGTTCACTCTATCAAATGCCTTCTCGGCGTCTGTGGATAGCAGAGCGAGAGGCACCCGATTTTTTGTAGAGTATGCGATGAGTTGCAGGATCTTAAGGGTGTTGTCCCTCGCCTCCCTCCCCGGGACAAACCCAACCTGATCCAGAGAGATCAGTAGAGGGAGAAACCTATTGACTCTGTTGGCCAGGGCCTTTGCAATGATCTTAATGTCTGTATTAAGTAGAGATATTGGCCTATAACTCTGTGTTTTATGTGCTGGCTTTCCTACTTTCGGTATAACCGTGATGTATGCTGCAAGCATGGATTTAGGCAGGAGTCCCTTATCAGGTAATTCGTTAATCAAATTTTGCAGGTGGGGCAATAATATGGGCGAGAATGTTTTATAGCATTTGGCCCCAAATCCGTCGGGTCCGGAACTCTTACCATTTGGTAAGTCCTATAGGGCCTCCTGTACCTCTTCTAAGAATAAAGGAGATTCCAGTGAATCCACCGCATCCTGCTCCAATCTTGGCAGCCGGGTGTGTGCTAAGTAATTTTGTATCCCTGATATATCCATTGTACCTTCTGAAAGTGCGTGAGGATTATTCATTTTAAGGTTATAAAGTGTGCTATAGTAGGCCCTAAAGGCCTCTGCAATTCCACTGCTATCTTTGTGTGTCTTGTCCTCTCTACCCTGTATGACATGCACATGCATTTTAAAATATGATCTACTCACTGCCCTAACCAACAGCTTCCCTGCTTTATCACCCCCCTCATAATATCTCTGTTTAAGCATTAACACCTTTCGTTGATTATTTTCCTGCAACAGACTCCTAAAGTCTGTTCTAGCTTGGGTCAATTTAGTGTCTAAATCAGTGTCATGGGGACATTGTTTGTGTTGTTTTTCCAAGGTCGAGATATTTTGTAGGAAAAGATTATATTTTTCTCTGCGCTGTCGCAGGATCTTCGCTTTATTCTTAATAAAGTGTCCTCTTATGACGCTTTTATGCGCTTCCCAAACTGTAGATAATGCCATTTATCCGACACATTGTGCTCAAAATACTCATTCAATAGTGTAGTTATGTCCACTGCAATTGTTGGGTCATTTAAAAGAGTATCGTCTAGTCTCCAAATAAAAGGGGTACTAGGTTTGTCCGGCCACATCATCTCAAAGGAGACCGGCGCATGGTCAGACGAAGAAATGGGACTAATGTCGCAGCGGGTAACATATGCAATGCCCTGAGAATCCGTGAATAAGTAATCAATTCTCAAGTATTTTTTATGTGGGCTAGAGTAGTATGTGAAGTCTAAGTCTACCGGGTGAAAAGTACGCCATATGTCATGGAGAAGGTGTGCTCTGAGAATAGAGGCTATCTGCTTCAAAGTGTGATGGGAAACACTTGAGGCACCATTGGAGGTGTCTACTCTCGGGTTCAGAGGAACATTAAAGTCCCCCCCTAGAAACAGTACTTCCTTGGCCATCTCTGAAAGCTTATTTGAAATGGTTCTGAAAAAAACCTGTTGAACCAAGTTGGGCGCATATATAGAGGCCAGGGTGACCAACCTACCATATAATAAACCTACAACTATAATCAATCTACCATCCCTATCCCTCTCCACCCCCTGCAGCTGGAAAGGGACCCTATGATGTATTAGTATACCTACACTATTGTGTTTACTGGGGCCTGAAGAAAAATAAGCTATGGGATAGTTAAAGTTATGCCACTTAGGCTCTTTATTTTTTTTGAAATGCGTCTCCTGTAGGAGAACAATATCCCCCTGGAGCTTGTGTAATTCTTGGGAGACTATGGACCTCTTTCCCGGGCTGTTAAGGCCTTTTTCATTAATTGTGACTAATTTTAATGGGAGGGTATTTGGTGCGAGTTGTGAAGGGATCATTTTTGGGTTTTCCGGGATAAGAAGGGGGAAGAGGGCAAGAAGGGAAACAGACAGAGTACACTCAATGACCGTCGCCCTGTGTCAGACATATAATGTCCACTTATGAGCATAGTACAGAACAGAGTTCTATATATAGTGCGTGTACTTTCAATTAGCACAGCCAGTGCTTGCAAAGCTATAGTTATATTAGCTAACAATAACAATTCAGCTGCACCGGTATAACCAATCTGGTCAGTTACTCTAGAGGGTATGTGCCTGTAGTTGACCCTTTTAAAAATGTAACATTTGGGCTTAACAAAATAACAAGTTGCATTAAAACATTAAACACAATTATATTAAACTATATAATTGAATTGTAGTATAATTAGATAACAAAAAATGTTAATGAATGAACTGGGGAGTGGACAGGTAGGTAGTAATAAGGGGGGGCGGTGATAAAAGGAAAAGGGTAAGAGAGAAGGGGGACAGCGAAAGGAGGGGAGGGCTGTGGAAGGGTGGAATAAAAAGTGGAAAGGAAGGAAAAGAATTGTGACAGGAGCTAGGCGAGGTAAAGAAACCTGATAGAGACATATCCATTTAAACATCCCAGTCAAGGCCCTTAATAATAAAGAGCATTTTCCTATTGTTACACAAGTCTTAGACCGGTAAGATACTATATGCAAGTTAACAACTCAGCAGGTATCCGTAGGCAGTATTCACATCTTTAAGTGCTACGCACCTTATTTACAGTATAAACTTCTTGATAATAATTATCACCCAGAAGTGAAACATGGAAAACGAGAGGGATGAGGGGAGAAGGGGAAATTAGAAGGAGAGGTGAGGAGGCAGATAGAGGAAAGGGGCATAGAAAGGGAAGGGGGAAGATGAGGGTAATAAAGAGAGGAGGGAGGGGAAAGAAAGAAATTGAAAGGAAAGGAGATTGGCGAGTATAAAAGAGATAGGGTGGAGGATAGATTGGAGAGAGAGGCTGTAAGTAAGAAGGAGGTGATGGGAATGGGATAGAGGGAGGAGGGGCAGTTTATATTGAAAAAGAGGCAATTCCATATTATTATTACAACACTCACTCTGTAATGTACTTATTAAAGCTATACAGTACTAACACTTAAACTTCAACTTTATTCAAAAACCTGAGTGTTGATATCTGCTGCAATATATTTGTCGTATATGCTCAAGTGAGAATCCAACACTTAGCTTCTTATTCATCTGGAGAGCTGGGACAGTTCTTTGTGCCACAGTTAGGACTGTGGCTCAGCATTTTCTTGATTTGATGTCAAGGAAGTGTGCTTATCAGGACTGTGGGGTTCCAGCCCTAGTGTAGAACAAAATGTGTCCAGATCTTCCATGGAGCGGAAAAGTGCTGTTTTGTCTCCTGCATTCGCAATAAGACAAGTTGGGAACCCCCAACGGTATGGGATCTTATTACCCTGTAAGACAGACGTGAGGAATTTCAAATCTCTTCGTTTCTGAAGCGTGGTGGGACTTATGTCAGAGAAAACCTGATAACACCAGAATGTGTGAGGGGTTGCTTGTTTCGTCTTTATCCTTATAGTTTAGAATCCTAAGGATAACGTCTCTTGGCGGCGCTTTAGGAGATGGTTTTGGGCGCAGCGCCCTAATCGCCCTCTCAATAGCTATGTCTGGCACCATAGGGGCCCCTTTGATCACACGGAATAGGTCTTGGAGATATCCCAGCAGTGCAGTGGGGTTAATAGTTTCAGGAATACCTCGGATACGGAGGTTGTTCCGCCGACTGCGGTTATCTAAATCCTCTATGCGGTCCTGAAGACTCTGTATGATATTAGTGTTGTGCTGTGTCTGTGATGAGGTCTCCTTAATCTTTTCCTGTAAAGTGCCTTGTGAGTGCTCTATAGTGTTGACTCTCTTTGCGATACCAACAGCCCCGATACAGAGCCGAGTCTGCTCCAGGTGTCCCTCACTGTATATTCCGGAGCCTATGTGGGGCAGCAGCCCTTGCTCTTGTCTGTGTCTTGTTGTAGGCTGGCGTTTTAATCCACTATCATGCTTCGTCCTCAACTCTGGTAAGGCTTTAAGCCTAGTCGCCTGTGTTGCAGCAGTTATGCTAGGAAGAGTAAGAAAAAACTCAGTCTCAGGATGCAAAAAGCATCGATTATATTCTCCAACCTCCCCGGTTCATGGGGTTATAAAAAAAAGGTTAATTTTCGCCCATATTGTAGCTGATAAAAACTTTGGGCAAACTTTTAGCTCAGGAGCTCTAGAAAAACACAGCCATTTCCAAGAACGGCTAAGCTCCGCCCCCGGAGACCCTATCTTTATACATACAGGCCCCTCCAACATAACAGGTGAGAGTTGAGAGACTGATTACGACTCAGTGGCAAAAAAAGGTGATCATGAACACTTTATTAGGTAGCGATCATTACAGATAGACAGGAGACCCCAGCCCAGTCTCTGTGTGTGGACCTTCATTTATCTTTAACCAACCTGACTGTACAGGAGCTGAAGTGTTAGCACCCACTATTAATCCAACATATAACACAGAGTTGGTAAAACCTCTAAAGCCATATAGATGGTTCTCCCTAGTTAACCTCATGGATCAACATATGTGAACTACTGTAGGCCCTCAGAACCTAGGATTGGAACTAGGTTTTTGTACAGAGATTGAGAGACATTGCTGTGATTTCTGTTGTGACTTTTAGCTCCATAAACAGATCTAATAGATTATTAAACCTTCAGGTTGGGATTCCTGTAATCTGACCTGATTCATGCTTGATCCCTGCTGCATCTGTTAGGATCTTGAAAAAGCTGCTGGAGGAGAGATCTTTACATAGAGTTTTACATATCTCCAGAGAATAAATACAAATTTTGGAGCACTATTTTAAAGCAGAGGAAACTAGCTCTCACCGACCCCATCCATTTCCCACTGTCTTTGGTGGCAGTGGGTCATATCCCAGTAACCCTTTTCCGGCCTGGTCCAGAGGTGACATATCCCCAGGGGGAGGTGAGAAGAATAGTTACAAGTTCACCTATATCCTAGGTCCCCCAGCCATTTTTAGATTTGCATATCCCTCTATGAGGATGAGGTTCTTTACTACCTAAATGTGACCTAGGGGGTCGAAGAGGGGGAACCCCAAGAAACAGTGTGGAAGGGGATATATACCTATTTAACCTTGAACATATTCACCCTTACTGAAGTGATAGGTGAGGGAGAAACCGTGACATAATGGCTACCTCTAACAAAAAGAAACAGAGACAGTTAGATGGTTTAGAAAGAACTGTTGCTGATCATTTTCACAGTAAAGTGGCTGAAGACAGAGAGGGCTCAGAAGACGAATCAAGAGATTCATTACATTGTTTTCAGGACCATCTAGATAGCAGTCCAGCTGACATGGCACAACAAAGAGACAGTGATAACTCAGTCATGGAGTCCATCAAAGCCCTGTCCTCTAAAATGGATAACCACTCTGCCTCTTTGAAGAGCGACATTAAGACCTCTGTTGCAGATCTAAAGAGAGACATTAGTGCCTTAGGAGAGAGAACAGAATCAATAGAACGGAGACAGGAGGACATGTCAGTTGACCAAGCTAACTTACTATCATATTCGCAAAATTTAGCTGAACAGATCTCTGATCTTGAAATTAAGTTGGCGGATCTAGAAGACAGATCTCGCCGCAATAATGTGAGAATTAGAGGGATCTCGGAGGAGATTTCAGCATCTGAACTTTCTGAATTTCTGAAGGGTTTATACAAAACCATTCTAGGTTCATGCCAGGACTCAGAAGCAGTAATGGATAGAGCCCATAGAGCTCATAGACCCAGGAGCGCTTCCCAGGATCAACCAAGGGATGTGATTGTTAGATTTCATTATTTCACCTTTAAAGAGAAGCTCATTAGAGCTGCTTTCAATTCAAAATCTCTCCCGGATCAATTTGGCAACATCCAGATCTTTCAAGATCTTTCTGCTCACACACTCTCCAAGAGAATATCCTTCATGCCTGTGACACAGTCCTTGCGAAAAGCTGGAATCAAATACCGTTGGGGATTTCCAGTCAAGCTTTATTTCCAATACGATAACAAGTCATTGCAGATTTAGAACAATGTCTCAACCTGTTAAAAAAGATGAACCTGGACATACTCCACCCAGTACAATCTTCAGTTGGTGACCCAACAAGCGGCTTACGTGCCGCAGCTCCAGCTTGGGATCCTTTGCCCGAACGGAACTCTGCTGCAGTTAAAAGAAAAGATCAAACATCGGGACATCTATAATCTAATGCTACCAGGAAGAATATTTGCCCAGTTCGGTGGTCAAGGCTGTATGGTAAAGTAAACTTTAGTAACTGTTCCTATATTTATTATTGAGAACCCCACTAACGCTCACTGACAAGAGGAAAGGAGGTAAACCTACCTCTGATATTATATAATGTTGGATGCCCTAGAGACTCACTGGTCTATAAGTGCCTTTATAGAAAATGAAGTGATTAGATGACTTATCTTATACTAAATGTCATGTATTCTTCTGTTTTTGTCAGCATCATAATGTTTCATGCGTATAGTGTTATTATATTATTTCAAATACATGTAAAGGTTGGATAAGCTGTCTAAAGAGCAATGACCTTATCATTTTCAAGGTTAGGAATTTTGAGGGAATCCCCTAAATAACTGACAGGTAAGAGGTAAACTCTTAAATCTGAATGAGATATCATTCCCAACTAGGGTAAAGCTAGGAGTTAGAGATCTGTGAGTATTGAGGAAGCTCTTCCACATAAGGTTAATATTATGTACTGGAAAATGGAAGAGACACTAGAGTCAAGAGTGTTCCCTAGAGATAAGAACCTTGGTTTTCTCTCTATTTAACAAACCTTAGAGATCAGTTAGATTAGATAACAATGCTAGAGAACATATGGACAGTATGTATCCTGATTTTGAGGTTAGTAGACTTGCGAAGAGAAATGGTTAACCCTGTAAAGTTTAACATGTTGAGTTATTGTTAATGTATTTTATTCACACTGTATTTAATTTTCAATTTCCAGCAGTGGTCATTCGACCAGGGGGCTCCCCCCCCCCACATATACCCCCTTCATACTTATTGTTAGCACTAATATATTATATCTGAGTTTCTTTCCCCCCATACCTTATTCCCTTATTCCCCCCCTGGAATCATAATAATTATCATATATAGCTAATTTGCTTATCTAACCAGCTATTTCAAAAAATTAATATATTTAAATTGCGAGGGGGGAATTCTTCACTCCCAGTGGTTAGTCTGGGCTATTTAGAGAGCGGCTTTGGTCCGCTATTTTATAATATTTCCTGAATTATACCATAATAATTTTACAGTGATTTGTTATACTATTGCTACACACCAGCTTTCCGTCTCAAATCAGGGTATCAGAGTCGGAAATAGAGAGAGAGGTTTTTTTTTTTTTTTTTTGTGTGTCGCTCCCTTTCCCCTTACTCCTTCTTTACCAGAGGAAGCTTCTCCCCCCATCATACAAATACAGTTTGGGCTTTCAACCTCCCTTGCATACCCATATAGATATTAAACATGGGAGACTTACGATTAATAACACATAACACTCAGGGACTTAATATTCCCACTAAAAGAAGCCTTTTACTTAATAGTTTATGAAAGCATCATATAGATGTCGCTCTCATACAAGAAACCCATTGGACACAAACAAAAGAAAATACTTATCATTTTCACAACTACTCACAAGTCATAGCAGCATCATTAGACACTAAATCAAGAGGAATAGCCATATTAATCAAAGATTCTCTTGCATTTGAAAAAAATCTATATCAAGAGGGACCAGCAGGCAAGATACATCATTTTAGTATGCAAAATTAACAACGTTATTTTAACTTTAGTGAATGTATATGGTCCTAATTCAGGCCAAATTCGGTTCTTGAGAAAGCTTCTGAGGCTGGTGTCCACTGTGAGACAGGGTGAATTAATAATAGGAGGAGATTTCAATTTAGTGTGGGACTCAAACGTAGATAGACCACTCCCTATACAAAGAGAAATGGATAGGGCAATAAGTTCGTTTTCCAAGGCTTTTCAGAACTCGATGGCTCAATATCAGCTATATGACGCATGGATAGCTTTAAATTCAGTAGAAAAAGAATTTACTTTTTACTAAAATCCTCATAAGTCTTAAGATTTTGCCATCGTATTGGTCGGATCACCAGGCGGTCGCGGTGGGATTAGGTTCATGTTCTGATTCCGGAGTATTTTCGTGGAAGCTAGCCGACTGGCTGCTTAGTTCCCCCAAACAGAAAGTAGAGATAGATGAAGTTATTAAAGACTTCTTTTCCATAAATGATAATAGAGAGATCTCAACTCAGACACTATGGGCAGCCGTTAAAGCGTATATCAGAGGCTATTTCCTTAAACAGGAGGCTGTAGCTAGGAAAAAAAGAGGAGGTTCCTTGGCAGTATTAACGTGTCACCTACGAGAACTACAGAGACTTCTAGAAGATAAATTCTCACATCAGGTAAATGATCAGATCCAAATGGTCAGATCCCAGATTAGAAATTTAGAGATAGAGAGTGTACAAAGAACATTATAGAGATTTCTGCAGATATTCTACTATAGTAAAAATAAGGTATCCACTCAATTAGCGAGTAAGCTCCGCAACAGGACAGCACAACGTAGAATTCTAGCTTTGAAAGAAGGTCCAAACCTTTAGACTGCGCCAGGAGATATAGGTAAAACTTTCAAGAGATATTACAGTTCTCTTTATAACTTAAACCCTATAGATGGTGAACAGCAACCAAACAGAAATCAAATAAAGCAATACCTAGAGACTCTCCATCTCCTAACCTTAGAGCTAGATAACATAGAAATGATGAAAGAGCTGATCTCCTTGGAGGAGATTAATAATGTGTTGAAGGATATGAAAATGGGTAAGGCTCCTGGCCCAGATGGCTTCTCTAGTAGGTTTTATAAAAACTTCAGTGAACAACTGGCACTGGTCCTCCTAAGATTTTTTAACGAAATTTTCGTCTTAGGTAATTTTAGATCGTTGTTTTTAGAAGCGTCGATTATCCCCCTATTGAAAACGGATAAAGACCCCCAAAATTGTGGGAGCTATCGGCCGATTTCTTTGATCAATATTAATACTAAAATATACTCTAAAATCTTGGCCAACCGCCTGGCTAGGGTAATCCCTTCCCTGATCCACCTTGCCCTGTCACTTGATGCCAAAAAGGCCTTTGACAGGGTGAGGTGGGATTACTTATGGGAAGTATTAGAGGTATTTGCAGTTCCGGCGGAACTCAGAACGGCAATTAAGGCGCTATACTCGTCCCCCACGGCGAGAGTCAGGGGAATAGACTTTATGTCCCATAAGTTTGATATTTCGAATGGCACACGTCAGGGGTGCCCTTTGTCACCACTTTTGTTTGCTTTGGTGGTAGAGCCCCTGGCGCAGGCGGTTAGACAGAATGGAGATATAAGAAGGGTAACATTTGGAAACTCCCAACATAAAATAGCTTTATTCGCTGACGACGTTACTTTATTACTGACGTCTCCACGTACATCTTTACCGACGGTTATGTCTACATTAAATTTTTTTGGATACCTTAGCTATTATAAACTGAATGAGTTGAAAACAGAGGTATTACATATTAACGTGGAGGCGCAAGATCAGATGTACCTCCAGAGTAGCTATAAATTTAAATGATCAGCAGTGCAAGTTCCCAGAACCCTGTTGAATAAATTGCAGGGCATGGTGTCTGAATATGTTTGGAGGGGGAAGAAGCCGCCAGTTGCTAGGGCGCTATTACATAGACAGGTAGATAGGGGAGGATTGGCCATGCCAAATTTGATCCATTATCATGAAGCTGCTTGTTTATCCCACATC
>CAJPDP010010478.1:0-12646 GCA_905336975.1 Bombina variegata variegata
GTTGAAAAGAAAAGAACTTGCCCCCTATTGTACTAAATTAATTAATGCAGGCCTCAAAGCCAGACTTATATATCCTGCTAAAATAATTGTTGAAGAATCTGGTGGTAATGCCACTATAAATAATGTAGCTGATGCTAGAGAATTCTGTAAACAAAAACAGGTGCTCTAAACAGTAGTATTTGGGGAACGTATTTTAGATTAATACTTCATGGGTCTAAATGTTTTTAAAAGTTTATGGTTTCTTTTCTTTTTTTCTCTGTGGTCTTTGTATAGGTAAATGTTACATGATTCTTATGTTAAAAAAAAAAAACACACAGAGAATTTTTATAACTATTGGTTTTTGGAACTATCTGAAAGTGGTTTTCTACAAAAACACTCATACTTACTCTGCTACAAGGAAAACTATTAAAAACAATTTTTTTTTAATTATTTTTTTTTCTTCCTCTTCTCCCCTCCCCTATCCCTATGCCCCCGCTTCCTATATATGTGCTACCTTATAGCTAGCAGGAATAATGTGTTAAATAGGTTAGATGAGGAAGATTACGTTTATTTCCTGGAACATAGGTGGGATAACGTCACCTAGTAAAAGGAAGCTAATAATTAAGCATCTCACTAAGTATAAACCTGATATTGTTCTATTACAGGAAACCCATCTCAAAAACACGGAAGCACAGAAACTTAAATGTAAATGGGTTGGTCAAGTAATTGCATCAGATTGTGCCAGGAGGAAAAGGGGGGTCGCTTTTTTGATTCACAAAGATTTATAGACTATAGTATTCAGAAAGTACAAACAGATCCTAATAACAGATGGATAATGCTTTCATTAGAAATCTTTCAGGTTAAATATGTTCTTTGTAACGTCTATGGCCCTAATACGTTGGATCAATTTTTTTGGGATAATATTATTGCCAGATTATCGGTGAAATCTGCACAAAACACTATACTTGCCAGCAATTTTAATTTAACACCGATACCACTACTAGATAGATTTTCACCTAATCAGAGATGTAGGCCCCTGCAGAAATCTAAATTTTTTTTTAAAATATGTAAAAACCTTAAGTTGCATGATATATGGCGCATCCATCACCCCGATAGTAAAAGTTATACATGTGAATCTCAGGCCCACAGATCTTTCTCCAGGATTGATTTTTTTTTAGTCTCCGATTCTCTTCTTAGAGATGACACCTGGACAGAGATTAATGAAATTTTTATATCGGATCACGCAGTATTATCTATGGCGATTGGTGCCAGACCGATTAAGACAGGTACTGGAAATAATTTTTATTTTCCAAAACATATAATAAATGATAAGTCATTCCAAAATTGGATAAAGAATAAGTGGCGCGAATATAGTCTTAACAACCAAAGTTATGCTAACAACTATGAGGAGTTTTGGGAAGCCGCAAAGGCCTACTTAAGGGGTGAAATAAAACTCTATATGATTGCAGCTAAAAAAAAGTTTAAGGCCCGTGACGTCCAATTGGCAAATACTATCTCTAGGGCCTATCAGAAGTACCTAAACAGTCCACTCAGAAAACATTGGGATAAATACAGAATAGCTAGGCAAGAAAGAGATTTGTTTCTCTGTTCAAAATCGATAAATGAAGAAGCCCAAATAAATGCTATTTATGGTGGCCGATATGGTAAGTCGGCTAAATACCTAGCCCGATTAGATAAGTCTAGAAAAAAGAATAATGTAATTGAGAATATTATTATGAAAGATCAGAATTATACCCATGTTTCCGACATTTCTGAGGTTTTCTTAAACTATTATAAGAGTGTATACTCTGCCAAGGTAATAGATCTAGAATCTAGTGAGATTTTCTGGAATAAGATTAATTGTCCCAAAATTTCGATAGAGCAGGCCAATTTAATAAACATTCCTATCGCTCCAGCTGAAGTTTTGAAGGCTATAGAGGAAACTAAACTTGGTAAGGCCCCCGGGCCAGATCAACTCCCGGGGGAGTTCTACAACGATTATTTTATTGGGCAAAAAACTATGTCACGTTTTTTCTCGGCATCAACTATAACCCTCATTCTTAAAAAAGACAAAAATCCAACAGACCCTGGGTCCTATAGGCCTATCTGTTAAATACAGACTATAAACTCCTTACTTCGATAATAGCTAATCGGCTAAAGGAACCACTTCAAGAAGTCATTCACCCGGATCAAACCGGGTTTATGATTAACAGGTCTCCTACCAAAAATAGCCGAAAAACATATATGATACTAGAATATTTTTGGAATAAATGACATAACGATAATTCTCTACCTAAATATGATCTTGCCATTGTTATGGTTGATGCCGAGAAGGCCTTCAATTCTATAATCTGGGAACATTTATATAACGCCCTGTCAAATTTTGGTTTCCTCCGAAACCTGATAAATTTCATTAAGAGTATATATAACTATCCAATCTCTTCCATATTGATCAATAATATTCAAACATCTTTTTTTAAATTAGAGAAAGGAACGTGGCAGGGATGCCCACTCTCGCCCCTTCTTTTTAATATAGCAATCGAGCCTTTGGCAATTTATCTAAGACAGGAATTAGAGGGAATAAATTTGGGCGCCCAAAAATGTGTCCTATCACTTTATGCCGATGATTTATTACTATACTTTAAAAAGACTGATATAAATATTCCAATTGCCCTCAGAGCATTAGATCTTTTCAGTACAATATCAGGATATAAGGTGAACACTGAACACCAGTAAATCTGAGATTCTCTGGATACATAGAAATAAGGATAGTTTCATGCAGCACAATCTAAAAGAGGTCGAGAGTTTTAAGTATCTTGGAATCAAATTGCACAGGGATCCGAACGTTTGGTATAAACTTAACTTCACGCCCTTTTTTTCACATATAACTTCCAAGTTACAACGTTGGACTCTTTTTCCAATTCCACTATCAGCGAAAGTCATGATGATAAAATCTATCTTGTTTCCACAGATATTGTATATTATGAATAATCTCCCCCTATTTATTAAGGATAAAGATATTCGAATGTTTAACCAAGCATGTGCCAAATTTTTCTGGAACAAGACCAGGCAGATGATTGCTATAACAAAACTATCTCAATATAAGGAATTTGGTGGTTTAGCATTTCCCGATATAAAGCTATATAATATTGCTATTCTAGCACGCTATGGCGTCGATTGGCTTCTATCTTCTGATTATTTAACCAATATTGGAATAGAAGAGAATCTTATTCATCCACTATCAATTAAAGCAATTTTACATTGCACATATTCACAGCTTCCAACTAATATTAAGTCATTTACTTGTATATGTAATGTGGTCAAAGCGTGGCAACAATTATGTATTCGTTTAAAGATTAACTATTGCATGTCAGCTTTTCTACCAGTTAGAGGAAACCCCGAGTTTCTCCCTGGTTGTCAGTATAGGATATTTAAGAGATGGGCTGAAAAAGGACTAACAAAGATAATTAAATTTTTTGATGAGCGGCATAATATGAGAACATTTGAGAGTATCTTAGCTGAATATAATCTTTCCAATAAGTCTTTCTTTGCGTATTTGCAAGTACGACATTTCATAAATACGAAATTACACGTAAAAACTTGGTCGGATTATTTTGAAATAGTTGAAGATTATATTAACTTATACAGGCATGGAAATCATTCGATTTCATTACTATATAAGATCTTATTGGCAAAACAAGGCCAATTAAATCTGGAATAGTATTTAACTTATTGGTCGAAGCACTTGGAAGGAATCAACTATGAATATATTAGGAAAGGTATTAAATGGTTGATTGAAGCTCCCCTTTGTTCCTCCTGGCACAAATCTCACTTAAAATTACTTAATAACACCTATATTTCCCCAAAGAGGCTAGCTATTTGGAAGCCGGATCATCTGGGTCTCTGTTATAAATGCTCCATACCTGGGGCAGACCTGCTCCATTGTTTTTGGTTCTGCCCCAAAATAAATCAACTTTGGTTGAAGATCAATTTTTGGTTAAGTAAGTCTATTCCAGAGTACTGTTTCTTCTTCGACCCAAGAACTATTTTTTTTTAAACTTTGATGATCAGAATTTTGATCTGATTAATACTATTATTCTAGTTGTTCGTAACCTTATATTAAGAAATTGGAAACNNAAACCCTCTTTGAGTGTATTTATAGAAGCCCTGAAACAGCAGATTATTTTTGAGCAATATAATATTTTAGACACACACAATAAACAAGTACAATGTTTTTTTAATAAATGGATATACATTATACAATCATTTCCTATCTCTTTACAATACATCCTTACGAAATCGTTCCATAAAACGGTATATTTTGAGGGTCTGATATTAAGGGAAATATTCTCTGTAACTTGGTATAGAATGTCCTAATTCTGGTTGGATCCATACGAAATTTGGGTAATAAAGGACTTAGAAAAGCCATGCTCCGTTAATTGGTATTAGACTTCCTGATATATTAGGCGGGGTTGCTGCTGGGCATGGGGTGGGGGATGAGGAGAGAGTTTATATATATATATAAATATAAAAAAAATTCCTTTTTTTTGCTGTTGTTGTTGTTGTCTTTTTTCCTCAAAGTCTAAATTTAACATATAATTTGAGTAAATCATGATGAGATGTTGGATGTTTCGATTTCACTATATGTAATATATATTTCATAAAATGTCAGGATAGGATAAACTTTTGGCAACCTGATCATAGTGAATAGATCTATATGTGTAGATAAATTTTCTCGTGTTGTTGTATTATGTTTTTCGACTTTACATGTTCAGTCATGAACTATTTCCTCTGTTATATGATTGTTTATACTTACGCTATCCTGACACGTAAAATAAAGATTTAAAAAAAAAAAAAAGCAACGGAATATTCTGAAGGACATAAAGTATTTTAGGCAGAAGAATCATCTTGTACGTTGCTATACGTCCAGATAAAGAGAGAGGTAAGTTCTGCCAGTTTTTAAGGGTAACTTTAGTTTTATTTAGTACAGGAATAATGTTAAGAGAGTACCAAGAATCAGGATTACTAGAGACATTTAAACCTAAATACTTAAAAGAATCATGCACTATAGAGAAAGGTACATTTGTACAAGAATTGCCTGTCTGCCTAACCCAAAGAAGTTCAGATTTATTTATATTCACCTTGTACCCTGAGAAAGAGCCAAACTGTTGTATGATTGACAGAAGAATAGGTATATTCATAAGTGTATTAGTCAAGTATATAAGGATATCATCAGCATATAATGCTATCTTTAATTCCTGCCCAGCAACCCCAATCCCCTCAAGTTGCTGTCTTATCATTATGGCAAGAGGTTCGATAGCAACATTGAAAAGAAGCAGAGAAAGAGGACACCCTTGCATGGTTCCCCTGTGCAAAATTATTTCTGAAGACAGCTGGCCATTAACTATCATCCTTGTGGAAGCCGTATGGTATAGCTTTTCAATAAACTTAGCAAAATTACCTTTCAGTCCGAACTGTTCTAAAGAGAATAAAAGATGATCATGATGGACTGAATCAAAGGCTTTTTTGGCATCTATAGCTAAAATTGCCAAATCTGCAGTAGTTCCTTCCCCTGTTTGACCAGAGGCCATGGTGTTCGAGAAATAGTCTAAGGTAAGTAAAAGTTCCCTTATTTTGGCCGCAGAGTTCCTGTTCTTCATGAACCCAGCCTGATCCATGTTAATAATAGAGGGAAGAAGGGATTGAAGTCACTGGGCGAGAACTGTAGCTAATAGTTTATAATCCGTATTCATGAGAGCAATAGGTCTATAGGATTCCGTCATTGTTGGATCTTTTCCCTTTTTTAATATCAGAGACGTATACGAAGCTGTGAAATTAGATGTAGGTTCATTACCTTCTATATATACATAATTAAATAGAGAAGTAAGATAAGGTGTTATAGTGGAAGATACCATTTTATAGAATTCATTAGGCATTGCGTCCGGACCCGGTGCCTTATTATGTGCCAGTTTTTTAATTGCATTGGCCACTTCAAATTCGGTAATAGGGGACTCAAGCTCCTCAAGTGAGGTAGGTGGTAACGAAGGGTAGGAGATTTTTCTCCAGAACTTCTCACGCTCCATAGTGTTGGACGGTCTGGCCAAATATATGTCATTGTAGTAATTATAAAAGATTTGGACAAGATCTTGTGGGGATCTAAACATTTGACCTTCCCTATTTAAAGAGTCTATCAGCTGAGAGCCCAAGTCCTGTTTAACCAGTTTCGCTAAGAGTTTCCCCGTCTTATTCCCGTATCTATATAGTTTTGCGGAGAACCGAATGTCCTTTTTGGGTAGATTTATATAGTAACAATGAATCTCTCGCCTCTAATGCAGAGATATATTTAGCCCATTTCTGTGGTGTCTTTTCCACTAGATATGAGTTATAAGCATTTGTGACTGCACGTAGGAGTTCATTCTCATGTTTTTTAAATTTCTTGGTACGCATAATGGTATATGCTAAGATTTCCCCCTCAGTACTGCTTTAGCAATTTCCCAGAAAAGGAGAGGATGATTTTTGGCTTCAGAGTTAAATGCAGCAAAGTCCGCGAGCTTGGTTTCCAGAATTTTTTTAAATTTAGAGTCGGAAGAAAGAAACTTATGGAAAAAAAATGGTTATTCAAAACGAAAAAATAAACCATCATATATAAAACAGACGACTGGACTACCTGAGCCGTCTGTTGCCCTAAAATGAAAGGACCCCGCCATATTGGCGCATTAGAAAATCTGTACTTTACTATTAACAACTAGCAGCCCAGCTAGTCAGGGGAGCAATTTTTAATAAAAATAGTTTCTGCCTCAGAGGCAGTATCAAAAAAGTGTGAGGTGTTATCAAGCACCAATCGAAGTCTAGCAGGGTGTAAAATAGTTGCACGCAGCCCTTGTTGTATAAATTTAGTGCATACTGGAGCTAGCTCCTTTCTTTTTAAAGCAGTTTCTACTGCATAATCCTTCAAGGAATATAGGTTGGTGTTTACGAAAAGCTTGTAAAAAAATGATTTTATCTTGGTAGTTCAGAAATTTAGCTATGATTTGTCTTGGCCTCATATTTTTTTTAGAAGGAGATGCTGGCCCTATCCTATGGACCCGTTCTATAACAATATTTGGATGAGTCTCAGGTAACTTTAGTAAAGCTGGGAGTATCTTTGTAATTAATTTGCTCAAGTCTTCAAACTGCTTTTCCTCTGGGACCCCAATTACTCTTAGATTATTTCGCCTTGCACGATTTTCCAAATCTTCTACTTTATTCTGTTGTTTAAGAAGGGCCGAGGAAGTAGCTTCTAATTTAGTATTCCGACCTAGCGTGAGATATTCAAGATCTGATACTCTTTGTTCTACCTCAGAGAACCTTTCAGAAAATTGTTTAACTTCTGTAGCTAATTGTGCAATGTCTTGTTTGATCTCTTGTTTGAGAGAATCAAACATAGGTGCAAGAGCCGTGGAAATATTTAAAACTAGAGACTGTAGGTCAATAGGCTGATGTAAACTTAAAGAGTCACATGGAGCTATCTGTACCTCACCGGGGGCCTCTGTGATAACTTTGTGCTTTTTGTCCCTTTGTCTAGCCGACATGGCTGAAGGTGAAGTTTTAGAATGTGAATGTAAAAATGTATCCATAAACTTGTGAGAGTGGGGTGGTGAAAAGAGGGAGCCGACCAGCTCCGCAAGTGATTAGAAGGGAAGAAAACCCCAAATAAGAGGGAAGGAGGGGCAGTGAGGATACCGTGAGATAAGCAGTGTGTGTGTGTGTGTTTTTTTTTTTTCTGTTTTTTTCTTTTTAGAAAGAAAAACAAAGTGAATTAAGTGTGCCAAAATCAGTCATGTTGGCGACAAGAGGACATGTGCAGAAATATAAAGTAGAGCTGCTGATATGAAGTCTTGCATCTAACCCTTTTTTTGTTAGTTATTTAACAACTTAAATATGTTCAGGGTAGCTTTGCAATCTTTAGGGCCTTAGTAAGATATAATCTAAGCCATTTAGATTTTTCTTTTTCTTTCCTTTTTCTTTCTTTTTCCCTTTTTTAATTTTTTTAAATTGATAATGGAAACGAGAGAAGTGAATAAGTTGAATAAGCCTTTTCGGGACTAACAAGTTGTTTTATACTATATGCTAGTGAATTTTGGGCTAAAGGCAACTATTAAACAAAGAAAGCTGGAATTAAAATGTAATGTAACTAAACTATGCCACTCTCAGGTCCAAAAGTTTCTTTGCATTATTGTGCGCATCAAAGCTTTCACACAGGTTCTATGTAGTTGGAACCCTGAGCGCACTTTTGCTACATATTTTACACCTATTTGAGAAAAACAAGTCAAGAACAATGCGTTAATCAAGTAAGCCTTATGAAACAGAATAGTATTTATGCTATATGCTGCCTAAGAGAAATTAGTAGAAGTAATAATTTAGTAGTACACCATTCATGTCTAGTGTACCTAGTCTAGATGTATCTAAGGCATGAGAGTTTTATACCTTGCTACAAAGAATCCAGCTTTTACATAAATATAATTTCTATGCAATCAGAACCCTAAGCGTACTTTAATTAAGACAACTTGATTCATATTTTAAGCTATACACGGAATTTATATAAGCATAGAGAAATATCACGTTGAAGTCCCTGTGTGGACAAAAAAAACAATAGCAACAATATAAACAGTTCACACACTGTGATGATACATAGTTTCAAATTTTTCTATTATACAGGAAAGACGTGAGCTTCCAACCTAACCAAAGGTAGCTGAGACTAGGTTAAATAAGCCAGAGAGTTTAACACTTTCAACTCATTTATCGGAATAGTCTTAGCTTACCTTCTCTAGAACCTCAACAACTGTTCTAGAAAAGATTTCTAAATTGTAACAGCCTAATGACTGTTTAGACAGAGGCTATATCTACAAAGGTACTATCCCACAATAACTTTTAATAATATGAAAAATAACCTACAGGGAGGAAAATATAGGTTGTATTCCAAACTCTAGATTTCTATAGCCTTTAAGGGGATATGCTAACACCGAAACAAAGACAGTATGTGCTTTAAATGTAGCATAATAAGTGTATGTGGTATTAGCACCTTTATGTAGAAGACTCAGGTACAATAAGCCTAAGGCAGTAATTCATAATCTATGAGGAACACCAGTTTTACCACTTTTACACAAATTTGGGAATAAACTTGAGCACAGTCCAGGGAGAATGACCGAAAGAGCCAATAAAAGTTTATATATTACAAATACAGTCTGGTGACTCTTATTCTATCTGTTTTAAACCAGGTGACGTGACTCTTTTTTTTCCCTTTCCTTTTTTTCTTCTTCTATCCCCTTTCTCAGATATTTGTCCTTATTTTGGGGAAGCTTGGCAGCACGATCTCTATAGGTTTTAGAATAAGTAGCAAAGCAAGGAAGGAGCCCATAAAAGGATAGCGTAGAGATTGCTAGGTAGCAGCCCAATAGTGCATAAAGTCATTCCGGGCTAGAGGCAGAGGAGAAAAAGGGAGCAACTATAAGTGTTAGCTCAGCATTCTACATTACCCATCGTGTATGGTCGATGTTAGTTGAGGATCAAAAGGCCTCCATTAAAATCAACCCCCCTCATGCACCACCGGTGGGAGGGGGAGCGCTAGTCCAGGCTAGCAAGATGACGGGTGCCGAGATGTTTCTTGCAACGGGCCGTGTAGAGAGCGTTCTATTGGGAGCATCCCATACGTTGAGAGGGTGTCCCCAGGGAGTGCTGACAAACCTTACCCCTCACGCAGCAACAGTGGGAGGGTACAGCAAGGAAAAAAGCAGTATATCTCCCGAGGACCTCACAACGGCTCCTGCGTTACTCTTGCTGAAAGATAGGGACACCGGTACACAACCGGCAGAAATTGTAGGTGGTCCCAGCTCCTTGACAGAGTATCGAGCTGCTCAGAGAAATCAGGTAACGGACCAATGTTCAAATGTTGGGAACAATGTGGTTCGGGTAGTATCAAACCTCCTTCTCACGTTAACTGAGAGAAAAATACAGAAATACAGGCTGGTTAATATGCCGGTTGCTCTTCTAAGCAGCGTTTCTCCAGTTATTTGCCTCCTCCATTAAAGGAACTGTAGGTTAATATCCAGGTTGTTGTAAAAGTATTTAGTAAGGAATTGGGTCCTTTTCAGGGCTGCAGCACGCAGCCTTAGTGCGATGTTGGGGCACTACAGAGTTCCAGCAGCGATGGTTCTCAACAATACAAGCCGCCCAGGGTCTGAGGGTTTAGGCGCGGTTCTCGCCAATAGCTTGTAGGCAGGACAGATCAGAACAGGTGCACCACCTGACCACACACCTGTGCTCCTCCTCCGGAACCAGAGCATAATATTTTAAACAACTTTCCAATGTACTTGTATTATCTATTTTGTGTTGCACTCTTGGTATTCTTTGTTGAAAAGTATACCTAGGTAGGTTCAGGAGCAGCAATGTATAACTGTGAGCTAGCTGCTGATTGGTTACTGCATATATGCACCTTGTGATTGGTTCACCTGAAGTGCTTAGCTCCCATTAGTGCATTGCTGTTACTTCAACATAGGATACCAAGAGAATGAACAAAAATTAGATAATACAAGAAAATTGGAAACTTTTTAAAATTATATTCTCTAGCTGATGATAAAATAATTTGGGCTTTCATGTCCCTTTAATACAGCAATGCTTCCTATGCACAGTGTCTGATTTGTTCTTCCTATTATTCTTATTGGATGGTTAACTCTTGCTAGTGGTTATCAATGCAAAGTCCCTATTGGTCTACCTAAATATATAATTAAGCTTCAGAAAACTGATCACCTATAATCTCATAGATTCACTAAAATAGAAAGTGCTTTTGCAATCTCTAAAGGTGTCCATTTTGTATGGTACTTATAATGATGGTCAACCTATGTGTTTAGACATTTCAGCAGAACCTGCATTTATTTTAAATTGGCCCTACAATTCATATTAGTTAATAAAACAAATGTTATTTTTTATTTATCTTTAATGATGGTTAAATTTCAGTATGCCAAATGTAGTATTTTTATATTGAATAATTTAGGAATTGGACATACTGGAAAGATTGAAAGGACACTCAGGTCTTAGTGAATATACTGACCTAAGGTAAAATGAGATGGCCATAAGTGAATGCAGATAAGAATGGTAATCATTTCTATATTAAAAGTTATATAAAGCTAAACTTACAAATTAATAGGGACATGTATATTAATAGTACACTTATGCTGTACCACCCCAGCATAAAAAGCAACTTTAGCATTTTTAAATGCTCTATCAGCACAGACACTGATTAATAGACATGGTCTGCATATGCACCAATGAGAACTGGGGTTAAAGGTTACTGCTGAGTTCAGCACTGCATCTATGCTTATGGTGCCAATTTTAGCTTCTTCTTTTTATTTTAAATAAAAAAAAGTCTAAATTAGCCTTTTATAATGCTTTATCATAACATTTGCTGCTGCCCCAGTAAGCTAGCAGTCTTTTATGCCCCTTTAATTCAGTAAATTTAAAATGCAGAAATTTTCTAGCAGGGCAGTGAAAACAAATGTTGCTAATAAATCGAAAGTCAATTCTAAATTATAAGGTATAATTCTGAAATGTTGTGTGTTCATTGCTAAAGCAAAGTAGCTGGAAGGAAGCAGAAGCAACTGCTTATCGGGTGTTCTGGAATTCCCCATTGCATTCTTTACTTCCTTTTACATAGCTTATATAGATTTTTGAAATGTTTGTATTATATTTTTTATTTTTAACTTTATTTTTTGGTTGTTATTTAGTTGTGTAATTAAATATATGCTTAAAGGTTATTCTTATCTAAACATTTTGCCAATAGGGATGATATTTTCTGGCTATCTAGATACTTTTACGTAGAGAATTTAAATTAATACATCAAAATGAGGTTAAAGGGACTTTAAACACTTCTTGCTTTTGTGAAAAAATTGTGCTTGTTCTAAACTTTGTACAGTGGCTAAAAAGCTAATTCTGTAACCTATGTCTTCTTTACAATGCTATAAATCAAAGGCTCTCTTAGGCAATTTGTAGCATGTTGAAGAAAACCTAGGTAAAAGAGTTTGCTTTATTATTTATATAAGCACAGTTTTTATGAATCGTGCTGTGAGGGAGGTTTGTGATGAAGAGTCTTAAAGGTACATGAAACCCAAAAATGTTCTGTCATGATTTAGATAGAGAATACAATTTTAAACAACTTTCTAATTTACTTCTATTATCTAATCTGTTTCATTCTCTTGGTATCATTTGTTGAAGGAGCAGCAATGTGCTACTAGTTTCTAACTGAACACATGGGTGAGCCAATCACCTTCAAAATATATATGCAGCCACCAATTAACAGCTAGAACCTAGGTTCTCTGCTGCTCATGAACTTGCCTAGATAAACCTTTCAGCAAATGATAGCAAGAGTAGGAAGCAAATTAAATAATAGAAGTAAATTGGAAAGTTGTTTAAAATTGTATTCTCTATCCGAATCATGAAATAAAATGTTGTGTTTTATGTCCCTTTAAGAGAGCCTGTATATCATGTTGTCAATATTAGTAGAAGCGCTGGTATTAAAGGGACAGTAAACCTTAAAAATAATGTTATATAATTCTGCACATAGTGCAGAATTATATAACATTATATTAGACAAACTTTATAAAACCTAATGTACCCTTTTAATTTTTTTTAAAAA
>CAJPDP010010575.1:0-10325 GCA_905336975.1 Bombina variegata variegata
CCACTTGAATCTTTCTATATTATTTTGTATACCATTTCTCTAAAGGGTTTTTTCAAAGTAGTATTAACTCCTCCCTCTAATTTATATAAATATATTTTCAACATATGGATAATGTTCTTCTATGTATAATAATCCTTATATGGTTTCAAAACTTTAAAAAGTATCCCTATTTGTAAAACAAATGATAATAAAGCTACTAACGAAACAAAGCAAAAAGAACAAGTAAAATAATATACATCAGAAAACAGTAGTAGAAACATGCAGTAAAATGAGGGTATAACAAAACAGGGGTTAAAATACCTGGGTAATAAAGCAGCAACAGGTGACAAAATGCAAATAAAATAAAATAAAGGGTTGACCATTAGCATCTGCATGCTCCAATATGGGTTTGAAGGAGGGTTGCATGTTGGACACGATGAATTGTAAATCAACGCAACAGAAAAAAACAGAAGAATGCTGAACATAATAGCGCACACATTGATCCATGTCTGAAAAAAATAAGATGTATTTATGCACATAATATTTTAATGGAAGTATAATATACAATATAAAACGTAATTACTTTGATTCCAAATTCTATAATTAGAAAACATGCTCACTGCTTTATGGTTTCTCCAATTAAACAAACAAGACTTGATGAGATGCAAATGGAATATGAATCAATGACTTACTGGTAATCTAATACATATAGCAAACAAGACCAGTGCTCTTCATGGAAAGCGTCAATATTTATTATCATGGATTTGTTATATTATTAGATCTTTGTTGACCTTGACCTAGTGGTAGACTTAATCATTAGTAATAGCTAATAAATATAAACCTTTCATGAAGACAATTTCTTAGTGAAATTATGAAACAATCGATTCAAGGACTAATTGCATGGAATAACTTTCTGGTTTGCCATTGTTTTATAAGTAAGTGACTTGCATTATAACAATCTCACAATAACTGTACTTGTGCCTACTGCATATAAAGTGTAGATTTGCAACAAAAACACAAGCAAATTATAATCAGACAAATGCTAGTGAGCACTCTTACCCATGTTTTGGTTTCGATCCCCAAGTGCAGCATGATCGTGAAAAGAGCACATGTCACTATTGGCGTCCCCCAAGTAAATAAATCAATATCAGAATCATAAAATGTCTACAAGAAATAACAAAATTGCTTTCAATTGTTGCAAGTAACCATACATAAACTGAAGTCTATATTATAAGAACAACTTACAAAATATGGGATAAAAAAGCACACAAGGCTTTGGTAGAATGCATCAACCATATTACGCCAAAACATGTGTGGTTTGTATTCCTAAAAAACAAACAAACAAAAAAAAGGTTACTGTATGTTGAAATACAGAAGGTGGTTTACAAAAATATCAGATCTATGTTAGTATATATGCACTCCAATGTCATACTAGTGCCATTGCATTACGTGTTTTCATTGGCAGTCAGTATACTTTCAGACAATTTTCTTATCCACATGTCCTCACTTAACATCAAAAATTGCAGTTGACTGAATAATGGTGAAAAACCAGGTGCATGTATGTTACTGGTACTACTGTTCTGTCTTTTCTTAACAATTCCACACTATAAACATGATTAACTCCCTCAACACAAACCGTCTCCTTATATACATTACTTACAGGATTAATAGCAATCTGGCTTTAAAACTGACAGCTAGATTATGAGTTATGCGCACTATAGGGAAATTAACGAAGGCAACAAAGGTTGCTTTTTTTAACCACCTACAGCGCAGCCATTACAAGTTTTTAAAAATCCGGCTTGTACGTGCGATATGGTGCTTTTAAGCTCCATACCGCACCAAAAACAAGCGCTGTTTTGACGTGCTCGTGCAGGCTTTCCCCATAGACATCAATGGGGAGAGTGGGTCAGAAAAAAACACCTGCGATCGCAGAATGAAAAGCTCCGTAACGCAGCCCTCTTAATGTCTATGGGGAAAAAAACCTAACTTTTAAACCTAACACCCTGACATAAACCCCGAGTCTAAACACCCTTAATCTGCCCCCACCGACATCGCCGGCACCTAATATTAATAATGTTATTACCCCTAATCTGCCGCCCCCAATATCGCCGCCACCTAAATAAAATTATTAACCCCTAATCTGCCCTCCCGATGTCGCCGCCACTATACTAAAGTTATTAACCCCTATTCCCCTGCACCCCAACATCGCCCACACTATAATAAATATATTAACCCCTATTCCGCCGCTCCCCGACATTGACGCAACTAAAATAAAATAAAATATAAAATAAAATAAAAAACCTAATCTAGAATAAACTACCAATAACCCTTAAAAGGGCCTTTTGTAGGGCATTCCTCTAACAAAGACCCACTAACATTACAAACCCCACTCCCCCAAAATAAAAAAAACTATCTAAAAAACTTAAGCTAACCATTGCCCTGAAAAGGGCATTTGTATGGGCATTGCCCTTAAAAGGGCATTTAGCGGGGGGCGGAGTTTGGCCACGCAGGCGAATGGCAGCACATTAAGTGAGCTCCCAAACCCCTAGGCTAATACCGCAAAATAAATGGTATAATTTAAATTTAAAATAGTAGAATCTGATGAGGAGATACGAGGCTACGGCCGGGCAGTCACCCAAACAACTCATACACTGAAAGAACAGGAGTCATCACAGGAGCTTCCTTGACGGAGCCGTACCCAGGGACCTATGCTTGCAAATGGCCGCCGGCGGAGAACACCACAAGCACTAACCTTGTTGTTACCCAGCTCTGCCATCCGAGTCGGTATAGCGGATCCGCTTGCCCACCGCTGTGCACATCGCCGCTGAGAAGGCTGGTGAGTCCGGTCGGGTGACCACTTTCAGTAACACGCGCACAGCGGCGCATTGATATAGAACACTGGGCCTTGCTGCGCCACAGGGGTAATAGCGCTCTGCATAGGAAGACGGGACACAGCCTTACCCGCCACACAGCAATAGATCCGACCTCAACACCGGTCTCCTGGAGTTCACAACTTTCGGATAGCATAAGTCATAGGTCCCATCTTCACTCAAACTTTAATAAACCCTACATCGAGGTGTATAACAGAGATAAAATAAATAAATAAAAAGCTGCAAAAAGCAGAAAAAGAGGGAACCAAATAAAAAAAATAAAAAAATAATAATAATAAAAAGAGGTACATAAAAGGAAAATAATAACACTTCCAGAAGGGAGGACATACATCTTCTGTTTATTATGTACTCAGCACTCCTGACAGGGTTTAATCTCACACCAGAGCAATGAATCCTGCCCTCTGACGTTTACCACTTTTTCCCAAAGCACAAAACTAAAGTGTATCTTGAATGATTCTGGCCTTTTATTAAAGCCTTATAGCTCTTTATACACACGCACAGAGACTCTTTGGCAGCAACATACACAGAGTTGAATAACAGTCCCACTCCCGCAGTTCTTGAAGAGGACAAAAAAAAAAAAAAAAAAAAAAAAAGGGTTTTTAACCTGTTGATATATCCTGGTCTATAACCTTGACGTCCTAGTGAGAGTGTAGCAAAGTGATGCCTTGTAAAAAGCAGAACAAGGCAGAGAAACAAACAACTATAAGCACACTCAATAAATATATGAAGCAAGCAGAGTGCCCAAGCCCCCCTACACCTGACAACATGGAGGGACATTCACAAATGCCATCACAGCAACAGCGACTTGTTGCAACACAACAACACCAATTAATCACCAGAGAGGATCTGCAGCTTTTATCGTCAAAAGAAGATATTAAGAGTGCAGTGCGGGAAATGCGAGAACTATTCAATGATCTTAGGAAAGATATTAGCTCCCTGGACGGTAGAGTCTCGCAGGTTGAAACAACTCAGACCGCAAACACTACCACAATCCAAAAAATGGCTGTGGAGATGCAGGGGCAATCAGAAGTAATACAACAATTTTCCGACAAGCTGGAAGACCTCGACAACCGGGGCCGTAGGAACAACCTACGAATCAGAGGGGTTTCTGAAACGATTCATCCACCAGCTATCGAAGGTTATTTGCAGAGTCTGTTCCGCACCTTAAAAGGCACAATGTCCTCCCCAGATATTGCATTAGAACGGGCTCACAGAGCTCTCAGGACAAGACCTCCTCCAAAAGCACCCCCTAGGGACATTATTGTGCGCTTCCTTTGCTTTAAAGACAAAGAAGAAATTCTTCAGTGTGCCCGTACACAACACCCGGTACAACACGCGGGTGAGGAACTGCAGATCTTCTCTGACTTGTCGCCAACAACGCTGCAAAAGCGAAGGGACCTGAGTCATATCACAGCAAAGTTGAGGCTACATAAAGTTCAGTACAGGTGGGGCTTCCCAGTGTCATTAGTGGCTACTCACCAAAACAAAACTGCCATATATAAACCTGGGTCAGATGTTCAAGCTTTCTACACTAGCCTGTCCCTGGCAGATGACCCTTTACCTCAGCGAGCCCGCACTGGTGACGAAATAGTCTCAGATCATTAAACACGGTCTCTTCCATGCTAGTAGAGAGTCCCTTCAAGAGAAAAGAAGACGACTAACTTTCAGTTTTCCCGACGTTCACTGCTTTGCAAGAACATGTCGCAAATACTGAAGGCCCAAATGAGGATCTATAAAGCTGGCCTTTACTTTGTCATAGAACATATTATATTTCTTTTGGAATGCATGATGGCGCGGTCTTTAATATACCTATTCTCACTGTCTTCCTCGCCAGTTTGAGCGATGGGCCAACTAGCCCAATAGAGGAAACCCTAGTCGCCATGCCTACTTGAGAAAACCTCTGAAACTTTGACCACCATACCTGGATATGTTTTGCCTTATTGACTACTCCATTTGTTAGATGCTATGCCCCCTAACAACAGACTTCCTGGAACAGTATCCTTTTACTACTACAACATTTTATTCATGTTTGCTACCCTGGTATCAAAATAATGTGATGTTTTATATGTTGAGGGTATAGTTGAATTTTGGTCTGGCCGACTACTGTAAATGTTGAACACACAAGGGTCGTGTTCTGTCAATGGGTTAGTGTCCCCGTGACAATTGCCTCTTCTTTAAAAATTGCGCAGGACCTGACACTTGGGCAGTTCAATATTGTTAAGGAGGCCAATTGTTACGAATAGTTTTATTCTGCATGAAATCCTTGACTTGCCCAATAATCCTCACTTGAGAGGCGACCACTCATCGCAAGGCATATAATAGTTTGAAGGTCTATAAATTCACCTTAGATAACTGGCCAATAGCACTGTCCCTAACCTATTCAAACAACCCTATCCTCTCCCCCCTACCCCTCTCCTTGTTCCCCTCCCTATACACTCAAATCTTCTCCAATCCTCTCCTTCCCAATATGCCACCTTTAGACCTATCCCTCCCATCACATAAGCTACAATTATCCTCAATAGTTTTATAGCTCCAGTTATGCCATGTAATAGGTCATCTCTTGGAAGAGACTTTAGAGTCGCCAAGAGTATCTCATTATCTTATACTGCTTTAGCCTAGGGGTTACTACCCCTGCTCTAATTGTTTGTTATTATACTACATCTGATTTTTAACTGTATTAACAGGATATAAACTTATTTGTAGTGTACTGTTTGAATACTACTGTGTACCGGATCCTCTCCTTCTCTCCCCCTCTTAATATTTTCTCGTAACCTCTATATCCTTTCTCTTTTTTTTTTTTTTTTTTTTTTTCTCCCATCAGCATGAGTTCACGCGGAGGTAGGTTTGGTTGCCATGGACTTACTCTCACCACTGTCAATGCGAAGGGATTGAATAGTCCAGGTAAGAGGTCAATTGCTTTTAGAGCTTTAAAAAACTTGCATAGTCATGTACTTTTTTTTCAGGAAACACATTTCCGCAGAGGTAGGGAACCAAAATGGTTTAATACGGAATATCCAACGGCCCTTTTCGCATCGAGTACAGCTAAAAGATGCGGGGTTGGAATCTTGATCCACCGCTCTGTCCCCTTAAAGATCACTCACACCGAAAAAGACCTGGAAGGTAGATATCTGATATTGGTGGGCACTTTATACGATCACCAAATAACTCTGGCTACTGTATATAGCCCAAACACAGAGCAACACCTTTTCCTGACTAAAGTTTCAAAACTCCTTTTAGATGTAGCAAAGGGCCCAATATTCCTCTCTGGAGATTTCAACCTGTCCTTGGATGCACAGCTTGATACCTCCAATGGAACCACCAGCACTTCCCCAAAGATAATAAAATCAGTGAAGAATACACTCTCAAATCTAATGTTACATGACGTTTGGAGGTCATTACATCCCTCGACTAAGGACTTTACGTACTATTCCCCCCCACACAACAAATATTCTCGTATTGACTACTTTTTTACTGACACAAATGGCCTTGACATGACTACATCTTGCTCCATTGGATATATAACGTGGACTGACCATGCCCCAGTCACTTGTACTATCCAATGGCCCGACATACCTCCAACAGTATATATCTGGAGACTAGACGACTTCTTATTAGATGATCCCTTGATAAACATAGAAATACAGAAATCACTGTCAGATTATGTTCTGCACAATAATCCCGAACAAACCTCTCCCATAACCTTTTGGGAAGCGCACAAATGTGTGATGCGTGGTGAGTTCCTCAAACACAAAGCACGCCTCAATAAACAACATAGATTACAACATACCCAACTGATCGAAACAATTACCCAACTAGAAGGACTACATAAAAATAACCCATCAGACCTGGGGATAAAAAAAAAATTAGAAAGCAATAGGAAAGACCTTAATGATCTCTTGAGGAAAGCATTTCAGCGCAGGCAATTAATCACAAAACAACAATATTATGAAGGGGGCAATAAGCCTGGGAAGTTGTTAGCAAGAGCAATACGTAGAAAACAATTAAAATCGCATATACACTTCATTCAGGAGCCCGATGGATCTACATTGAAAGGCAGTAAACAAATAGCTAGCTCATTCCACTCCTATTATAAAGCGTTGTATAACATAACAGATAAGACTGACATCCCGGACAACACATCAGACACTTTGAGTAGACAGCAAAAGATAGACCAGTACTTGACTGATTTAGGATTACCTCAGCTAGATCTCGAACACAGAGATAGTCTGGACACACCCATCACAGCGGGAGAACTTGCTCAGGCTATTAAAGACTTCCCCAATGGGAAGAGTCCAGGCCCAGATGGGTTTTCCCCTAAATATTATAAACTTTTCTCCAAGTCTCTGGGCCCTATGTTGCTTCAACTCTTCAATAGCTTAATCTCCAGCCCCGCACTAACAAGCACGATGCTAGAAGCTCATATCGTGGTAATCCCCAAACCGGGAAAACCCCCCACGTCCCCTGCAAATTTTAGGCCCATCTCCTTACTAAACTTAGACATTAAAATCCTAGCCAAAATACTAGCAAACCGCCTTAATAAATATCTTCCGAATCTGATTTCCACTGACCAAGTTGGGTTTGTCCCGGGCCGAGAGGCGCGTGACAACACCAACAAAATAATCCAACTAATAAATTATGCGCAAGTAAAAGGTGTCCCTATGGCGCTCTTTGCGACAGACGCAGAGAAAGCTTTTGATCGCGTGGATTGGCTTTTCCTATGGCAGACTATGAAAGCTATGAATTTCGGCGAACCCTTTATCAACATGACCTTTGCGCTATACTCGGCCCCAAATGCTCGCGTAAGGATAAATGGTACCCTATCAGATGCTTTCTCCATATCAAACGGGACCAGACAGGGGTGTCCCCTTTCCCCGTTACTTTTTGCCTTATCAATTGAAGCGCTAGCGCACAAGGTCAGAAAAAACCCTGACATTACAGGTGTACGGATTGGAAACTTGGAATACAAACAGGCACTTTATGCCGATGATGTCCTTTATACCCTCACGAATATTGACACCTCGGTCCCTGAGCTTTTGAGAGAAATCACGGAGTACGGCCTGCTCTCTAATTTCCACCTAAACCTCACAAAGTCAGAACTCCTTAACATTAATGCAACACAAGAACACATTCAATTTTTAACAACAGAATTTAAAATCCCAGTAGCAGCTACTAAACTTAAATATCTCGGTATATACCTGTCGGCGAACCCTCATAGCCTCTTCACAAATAATTACTTGACTCTTAGGAAAGACATAGTAAATGATTTATCTTCTTGGAAGAATAAACTATTATCCTGGTTAGGGAAAATAGGAATAATCAAAATGAACATACTGCCCCGCATTTTATATGTATTGCAAACGGTACCGATCGCCTTACCAAGAGACTTTTTGCCCCAACTTCAAAAGACTTTGGAGCGGTTTATATGGTCTGGGATAAAACCTAGAATACCAAGAAAGACATTGTATCTTCCACGTGAAAGAGGTGGGTTGGGATTCCCAGATCTGGCTCTCTATAGACGAGCAATACACTTACAGAAATTGACCGAATGGTCACATAATACTACACAGAAACAGTGGGTCAGGCTAGACGGACAGATCCTACAAACTCACAATGTAGGCACTCTAGCTTGGGTACCAGCGCAGAAGCGTCCAGAATCACTCAATAATTATCACTTATTAGTAGAAACACTACATGAGTGGGATAGATTGTTGGCCACTAGCACACATTTGTCCTCCGCAGCCTCACCAATGCTACCAATCATTGAGAACCCCGATTTGCCTTATCATGCATTAAGTAAGCGCTTATGCGCGCCATATAGCCTGAGAATAGGTATCTTACACTTTGCTTTGGAGGGTGGCAAATTACGCACGCAACAAAGTATGTCGGAACATCATGGGGAACTTTTCTCCTCTTGGTTACGATATCATCAGTTGGCACACTTTTTGTCACATCACAATCACAGAAATAACTTTAGTAGGGATCTCACGCCATTTGAACTCCTGTGTACAAGTAATCTTCCCCCCAAAAAACTAATATCAAAACTATATAGGCTGCTTCTTATTCCTCCGGATGTATCATTACCCTCATACACTAGGGCTTGGAGCAGGGACCTTCACCATACAATAGATGAGGAGGAATGGCTTAGGTCATTCAAATTAATGAGACGCTCCTCTGTCTCTGCTAGAGTGCAGGAAATTCAACTCAAATTATTGACCAGGTGGTATTACACACCAGCAAGACTGCACATGCTTTTTTTTCAGCTAGTGCTAAGTGTTGGAGGGGCTGCGGGGAAGTAGGCACATTTCTGCACACCTGGTGGACATGCCCGAAGCTGACTAGTTACTGGACGGCAGTTATAACGAACATATCGAACAGACTGAACTTACAAATTCCAAATAGACCTGAAACAATCTTATTTGTACATCTCCCTACCACAAAACTGGACCACATTCGAGCCCTTCTTCTGATTATGCTTACAGGCGCAAAAAGGCTTATCCCTAAAAAATGGAAAGCTAAAGATCCCCCAACATTTGACGAATGGCACTCTTCTGTGGAAGAGCTGTTGGTTTTGGAAAGATTACACTACCTTAAAAGCAACCAATTGGCTACATACGAAATGATGATGGCAGTTTGGAATGCTGATCCTCTAAGTCCCTCTGATACTGAAAACAGCCACTCTTAGACTTTGCGTGCACTCTGTGTGATGTGTGTTAAAACTCCCTTTTTTTTTTTTTCTCCTTCTCTCCTTCTTTTTCTCTCTTTTCGAATTCTTCCATCTAATCCTCCCCCTGCTAACAAACAACCCTCCGGTGCAAGTAGGTCTTTTAAATCATTTGTTTTGAAGTTACATTTCGTATAAATGTTTGAAGACAAGGATAAAAAAAAAAAAAATGTTAAAATTTCAAGCTTACATAGATCTAAACATAAGGTGATCATATCAGATAATTATTTCCTCTAACATGGTTATTTGTTGGTGATCGTTTTCTTTCAGCCATCTCATTCGAGATTGGACTATTGTTTTTTGTAACCAAATGAATACTTACATTTATGTAATTTGTGAAATCTTGTCTAATAAAGCTTGTTTAAAAAAAAAAAAAAAAAAAAGGGGCATTTAGCTCTTTTACAAGCCCAAACCCTAAAAAAAAAAAAAAAAAACACCCAAAAACCCCTTTAAAAAAACCTAACACTAACCCCCGACGATCCACTTACAGTTTTTGAAGTCCCGCTTGAACGATCTTCTTCCAGGCGGCGAGAAGTCTTCATCCAGGCAGCCTCTTCTATCTTCATCCAGGCGGCGAGAAGTCCTCATCCAGGCGGCATCTTCTATCTTTATCCAGACGGCATCTTCTATCTTCATCCAGGCGGCATCTTCTATCTTTATCCAGACGGCATCTTCTATCTTGATCCCGGCGGCGCGGCGCGGGTCCATCCTGAAGACATCTGGCGCGGGGCATC
>CAJPDP010010666.1:0-10224 GCA_905336975.1 Bombina variegata variegata
GAAAAAGTGAAAATATTTGAAAAAATTAAAAAATGAAAAAATCAGTGAAAGTAAAAAAAAATTTTGAAGTGAAAAATGCAACAGAAAAAACAAAGAAAAACAAAGATACCAACTGTAGTGTCCAAAAATAAGTGAGTGTCACAATCCTGCTAGATATATAATCCAAAAGTAAAAGTCACAATAAAAAGTTAAACACAAACTTGTTTCCTAGTGGTGAGAAGTGTCGTGGTGTAGTAGACTTGTTTCCTAGTGGTGAGAAGTGTTGTGGTGTTCCTGATGGTGAGAATCCTGTGATGGTGATCCTATTGGTCCTAGTCCTCCATTAATGATACTGTCCTGTGAAAATAAAATAACGTGCAAAATTGTCCAAACTAGTATTANNCCAGCTGCTTGTCAATGCGTTTCGGCCCAGCTATGTGGGCCTTTATCAAGACTGGTATTGTATGGTTGCTGGCAGCTTTATATACCCTTTAAAATTGCAAAACCGGAAGTTGGAAAACCGGAAGTTCTACAAAGTCCGTTTTTTATAACCAACCTTTGTTTGTGCTTCTATATATAAACTATTGAGGTTGTTAAATGAATCTAATAAAATACAAATATAAATGTTATCAATAACTGAATACCCCCTGTTGACTTGCATTCTACAGAGGTTGATTACGGTTTCAGTGGCCAATGATTGGTCCAAATTTCTCCAAAGGCTTGAATCTGATTGGTCTTTATTTCTTGTTTACCTACCTAACATCAGCTGATTACTACATGTGTCAGCGTGTAATTTTGAGAGTTGCTTAGAGTTGCTTAGAGCTGCAAGAAGCGTTTATGTATAAGACCATCGTTTAAAATTGAGGTCTCTGTTATTGTCTGTTTCTGCAGACTATGTGTGTACTTGTCATATCAACTTTTTTTATATATATAACCGCTTCTATTGCTGTTTATCAGTGGCAAAATCCTTTCAATAAACATTTATGTTTTTCATGTGTCCTATTTAACAATGTTTGCTGACTTCTGCACAGAAGAGACTTCATGTGTATGTTTATTTCCAAGTTGTGATAAAAGTAGTGACAGGCATTTATACTTCATGTGGATGTTAATTTCCAAAAAGTAGTGACAGGCGTTTATACTTAGATAACATTTCTGTGTCTCTGCTCGTTTCAAGTGGTCTAGATAGTCTCTCTGAACGGCATATAGTCTTTTCTGGACGGCATATAGTCGTGTATTGATAAGTGTTACCCTATCACGGGCGGCTTTTTGTTTTATTTAGCCAGTTTGTAAACATACCGACTGCGGCTAGTCTGGCTTGTGATTGTCTCGTGTCTTTACAGGATACGAAGCCTGATTGGCCCTCACTCTGTGTTTACATACCACAGCTGATCGCTGAGAGAGCCTTGCTGTGTGTTACTACGGCACTTAACTTACAGTGTTCATTTACCTTATGCCATTAAGTTTAGCCTCTATATGACTCGTTAAAAAGCCAGATTACCAGGATCGGTGTCTGATGCTGTCACGCTACAACTGGGGATCTTAGTGTAAGGGATGTTAAAAAAGCATAGGGATATAGTGTGGAAATATAAATGAATCACACAAAGGGAAATATACTAGATTCTAAGTGTTGGTACAATGGCCATAAACTAGTGTAGTAATGATCCCTATATTATATGAGGATGGAAAAAAGACTAACTAATCTGGGATTGTGTGGGAAAAAATGTATGGAAAAAAGTGTTATCCCAACCATATGTTGGTAATATGGGAATATAATCCTCCTCTGTTGGGATACAATAATGGGGATACGTGTCTCTTTTTGTGTATTGGTCCCATTAACTTGCATGATATTAGAGGAGAGTCTAAAGCGGAGCTCTAACGTGTGGTCAATACCATTTCATGTGGCTGCTACGTTAGTTACCCCATTACTATATGGCTCATTAATGAATAGACATACTCTAGTCTAGGAGCTGAAATAGGGAGCAGGCTTTGGGTCCCACTTTCGATATTAGCACTAAAGAGGAGGGTTAACCATTTAACTGCTATGGGTTTGTGGTATAGCTTGTGTCAACTTGTATAAAAAAGGGGGGAGTGGGTCACCATACAAAAACAATTAACTGCTATTTTCTTGTATTATATCATAAAACTGCAGCCTAAAGATTATGCCTAAGATTTAAGGCGGTGCTGGTTTTTCTGTAATATAGCTAAAAACTTCAGCCTAAAGATCATGCCTAAAATTTTGGGCGATGCTGGTTATATAACCAGTTCCCTGGATATAAATCATATCAATCCCGTTAGTCTGAGTGGTATCACTCCCATTATTTTGAGTAATAACATCCTTTTATAAAACAAGGGTGTGTGTGTGACTAGATGGTTGAAAGGTCTATTAGTGAATTGCATTGTAAAGAGTCCGGATTTTACGGCAGGTCTGTCTCATATAGACATGCAGTAAGATATAAACCCTCTATATGGGTCTGAGGGAATTAAAATCCCATATCGATCTGAAACTGTTTACAAAGCTCAGAGATAGAGACTTCTTTCTTTGGATCAATGGTCTATGATTGAAAAGGTAAATTACCAAGGAAAAGGAAGAGCAGGGTCTTACAGGTCGACTCCATTGGTTAAAAAGGTAAATTACCAAGGAATAGATAAAGCAGGGTCTTGTGGGTCGACCCTATTGTATAGATTCTGGCTCAGTCACCATCACTTAATAAGCTTAATAGGCTTCCACATATGGATTTGGTTCTTATATAATCCATATGTTCTTAAGATGTTGGTCGTTATACGAAATGTAAGAGGGATTGTTTCACATGCATTGGTCATATGAATTAGAGTTATAAGAGGGATTCCATCACATGAGATGGGCTATATCTAGGGGATGTGTCCATGTGTCCATGACTCTTAAATTGGACGTATTAGAAGTATTAAACTTTCATGCTTATTGTGAATGGAGTTCAATTCTTATATACGTATTAACCAGTTCTTTAGGTGTCAGTCATTCGAATTCAAATTACAAGAAGGATTATTACATGAGATGGACTGCTTGTGGGGGTTGGGTCAAATTCCAACTTCTGTATTATATATGCACATATTAGTAAGATTAAACATATATGTGTATCAATTAAATTAAATTGAGAAGATGAGCTAGATCCTCTTTGTTGTTAAGTCCTTTGGGATATAGGCAGTCCAGTTGGAATATCCATTTGGATTCTGCTGAGAGTAATTTCTTCTCGAAATCTCCGCCTCCCCAGTTTTTCTTGATCTTCTGTATACCCCAAAATTTAACATCTTTTATATTACCTTGATGTTTCATTGTGAAGTGGTTATAGAGAGAAGTTTCTTTGCTTTGTTTTTCTATCGACAGTAGATGTTCTTGTATTCGATCTTTCAGGCATCTCGATGTTTGTCCCACATACTGTAATCCGCAAGGGCATTCTATCAGATAGACTATTCCCTTATCGCTACATCGTATAAGGTCTTGGATTTTAAAGGATTCTTGTTTATGGTTGGAGTGGAATTTTGTAGTCTTCTTGCCACACTTGCAGGCCTTACAGCTGGGACATGGAAAGAAGCCTTTAATGCTTTTACATAGATGTCATTTGTCTTTCCATTTTTGTTGTGCTGTACACTTGGTGCTAGTCTGTTCTTTAGATTGTTGGTCTTTCTGTAGACACATTTTGGTCTTTTGGGTAATTTGTGTCCAATGATATCATCTTCTTTTAGCAGTGCCCAGTGTTTGGTAAAGATGTTATCTATAAAATGTCTATTGCTGCTAAATTCGGTGATCACTGGTATATTAAGTACTTCATTTTCGTTAGTATGTTTATTGTGACTCCTATATTTCAGGAGCTCCTTCCTCTCTATTTTCCTTACTTCTAGTTTTTGATCTAGGAGATTTACATCATATCCCCTTTCAATAAATTTATTTTTCAGTTGTTTAGCTTGTTCCTCCCACTTCTCTGGATCGGAGCATTTTTTCCGAATCCTCAAGAACTGTCCCTTTGGGATGTTCTCTTTCCATCTCTGGTGGTGACAGCTTAAATTATGAATATAATTGTTGCTGTCAACCTCTTTAAAAAATGTCGAAGTAGTCCATTTACCATTTGCTACTTCGATCCTCAGATCTAGGAAGTTGATCCCTTTTGAACTCCATTCATGTGTGGATTTTAGATTATAGTCATTCCTGTTCATCACCTCTATCGTGTACTCAAGATCTTCTGTTGTCCGTTTCCAAACAATGAGAATGTCATCAATGTACCTTTGTTAGAGGACCAGGTCCGCGCTCGCTGGGCAAGAGTCCCAAAAGACTTCCTCCCATCTACCCATATAGAGGTTAGCATAACTCGGTGCGAACCTGGTCCCCATAGCCACATATCTGTTTGTAATCTCTATCTTCATTGCAGAAATAATTGTGGGACAAGATGTATTGTATGCTATCCAGTATGAACGTGCTTTGTTCTTCTGGCATCTCTGGATCCTTCTCCAGATATTTTATTGTTTCTAATCCTTCCTTGTGTGGAATGCTCGTATATTGCAAGGCTACGTCACACGTTGCAAGAATGTATCCTTCTTCCCATGTGTTCTCCTCCAATATGTTCAATACCTGTGTAGAATCTTTCAGGAATGACCGTAGTTGTCTTACGTATTTTTGTAATATTTTGTCTACATACTCTGAAAGATTACTGGTAAGTGAGCCTATCCCTGATACAATCGGTCTCCCTGTCGGATTCTGGAGGCTCTTGGGGATTTTGGGTAGGTGATATAGTACTGGGGTGATTGGATGTTTGATGCTGATATATCTAAATTCTTTCTCATTTAGAATGCCCAGATCTTTTGCCTTTTCCAGTAGTGTTGTGAGTTCAGCCTGGTATTGTTCCACTGGATTGTTAAGGAGTCTTGCACTGTAGTCTTCACTATTCAATATCACAATCCCTCCGCCCTTGTCTGCAGGTCTTATTGTCAACTTCTTATTGTTTTCCAATTCTTTGATTGTTTCCATTTGTTTTCTCGAAAGATTATGCTTCATGTTTTTTAGTTCTTTGGATTTTATGTCTTTTATTTCTTTACATACTATGGTGTCAAATGCTTCAATAGCATTCCCTTTATTGTTGATTGGATAAAACTTTGACTTCGGTTTGAGGTCTGTATGTATGAAGGGATCCTGACACGTGGCCATACTGTAACTTTTGGGTGTGGTCATGTCTAGTGGGGACTTCAAAAAGAACCTTTTGAGGGTCAACTTTCTAATAAACTCCTTAGTGTTTACAAAAGTTTGAAATTTGTCCAAACTCCTCGTGGGGGCAAATGAAAGACCGTATTGTAATATTTCGTTTTCCTCTTTGGTCAATTTGTATGAACTTAGATTAAATATCCCATCTTTTGTTTCTTGTTGTTCTTTTCCCTCTGTCAATGCTTCAATTTCTTTTTTCTGTTTATTTATTCTGTTTATTTATTCTTGTGCCACCCCTTTTTCCTCTATGTGTCTTCTTCTTGTCTTTAATGGGGTGCCCCCTTCCAATTGTCTCTTCCTCCTCTATGCATTTCTCTCTTTGTTCTTTGCGACAGATTGATTTTGTTCTAAAAAAGCCGATGTTGAAGGTATCTGTTCCTCTTGTGCTCCCCTTTGTTTATACTGGATCAGTATTCTTAGCTGTTCATCCCCCATTCTCTTGTTTTCTCCCCTCTTTCTTTTGTGTTTATCTTGGTCTTCATGCTCTTCAATATAGATGTTTGAATACCTCCTTTTGGGAGGATCTTGAGGTCTTCTCTCATTCCTTCTTTCATATCTCTCTCCATATGGCATTGGATCATCATAGTAACCATATCTGACCTGCTGGTTCCTTCCATATGGCCTTGGATCATCATAGTGACCATATCTGACCTGTTGGTTCCTTCCCAATTGCCTCCTCCCATTATGGTAGTCATGTCTTTCTTTGAATCTGTTTTGTCCCAGGTAATCCTTTTCATTTATATTTCCATCCATATAATCCCAACTTTGTTCTTGTTCTTCATAGTTCAAATGCTTTCTGTCATAATTAGACTTGTTCCTATATTGTGGTTTATCCCAATTTTCATAGTGTTGGCGATTATAGTTTGATCTGTTCTCCCGTCCTCTAGGGTACCAGTTTGTGTGTGTGTTCCTCTGTAGGTAATGATATCTGTCATCTTCCCTTCTTTGCCAATTACGATTGGAATTCCTTCTTCCAAAGCCCTGTCTGTGGACATAGTCTCTGGTGTGCATCCTCTCTTCGTGTGTCTTGGGTCCATACCCTTTGGGATCACCATTCTTTGGTGTTTCGTTGTGTAACTCTCTTAGATTGGTAGTCCCTCTTTCTTCTTCAATAATTTCTTCAACTATATTGATGTCTTCTACTTTTTTCTTCTCTTCCATTTCTCTTTTTAATTTCTTTGTTTTCTTATTGATGACATCTTCCCTAATTTTGGTGACTTTTCTAATTACAGTATTTCTCCCTTCTGAGATATCTGTGCCTGAATTTTCTAAGTTTGTTAGAATTTCTTCATTTTCTTTTATATCTTTATTGATATTCTCGATAAGGGTCTCCCTGTATTATATGATGATATTCATAAGTGCCCTAGATGCTTTAATCAGAGCTTCCCTCCATTTAATGGAGAGTTGTGTTTCCGTAATTGGAAAAGCACATTCTTTATTCACTAATAGACCTTTAGGGATAATTTTAAGCTCTAAAAATTTCTTTAGAAATGATACCTCCGCTTTGTACTTAACCTCTGATATGAGTAGTTTCTCTAATTCCCTAAAGAGTGTCTGTGCATCTTTATGGTCATAGTCAGGTATGCTCTCATTATTGGCAGAAAAGTCGAAATCAATCTCTTGTCTGAGTGTTCTAAGTGTGTCCATATTGTTCCGGCTGCTATTAACCTTGCTAGGAGTATGGGTGTAGATACTAAAATGGTTGGATAAAGTGCCTGAACTGAGCACCAATAGCTTCAAATAGTGGTCGCCTAGCCGGCCGATGTAGTGGAATTCAGTAGTGGGATGTAAGAATCGCCAAAGGCAGGTGCAATGTGATGAATTTAAATATAATTTATATATGTATGTATTTATGTAATTTTAATACAGAGATAAAAGAATACAACAATATAAGAATATACATATAAGAATAAAACAATGTGTAAATAAACTAGTGGATCCACCTAGTTATAACAGTAGAAATCTGCCTCTAAACATAAATAACTTAAAATCAGTTGTCTTGTCAATAATATAAGTAGCTAGAATAGGTTGATATATCAGTGGTCAAATGTGAAACCTAGGTGTTAACCAGACTGTCCCTAAATTCCCTCAATGGGGAGCTATGACACACGTGTTAACGGTGTAAATGTTGAAAGAAAGTGAAAAATCAAATCTGAAAAAATCTGAAAAAATTGAAAAAATGAAAAAGTGAAAATATTTGAAAAAATGAAAAAATCAGTGAAAGTAAATTTTTTTTTTTTTTTAAGTGAAAAATGCAACAGAAAAAACAAAGAAAAACAAAGAAAAACAAAGATACCAACTGTAGTGTCCAAAAATAAGTGAATATGAGAATATGTGATGTACAGAGCAAAGTCACAAACAGGTCAGTGTTTGGCAAGTTAAAAATCGAGGGCCCAAAAGCTCACAATCATCCCGGAGCCTGGAGTGGCGAAATGCATCAGTGGATGATTGTGAGCATTTAGGCACTCTTATTAGTAGCTTATTGCATCTATTTTCACAAACCCAGATCACAAGACCTTATTAATTTTTATAATAATTACTAGACAGTAAGGCTAATAATTACATATACAAGAATTTATTTAACCGCGGTATTTAATCGAAGACTTTTTTATAAAGAGATTTTGATAACATCAATAAGGTGGTTACTACTGCTGTTAAAGATCACGTATAAACTTTACACTTTGCTATCTACTACAATGAAGCATTGAATATAGGTGAAACAAGCGCATTGACTGAAGGATTTAACCAAACACTTCTACTCAAGGTCAATTATGGACAGTATATATGTTTAGACCCAGACTCCTACTTTATTAGTGGCATATTGCATTTATTTTCACAAACCCAGGTCACAAGACCTTATTCATTTTTATAATACTTACTAGACTGTCTAGACAGAAAGGCTAATAATTACAGATAGAAGACTTTTTTCCCAGCAAGAGCAATTATTGCACAATGTAAACATTAGTCTTCAGTATTTTCTCAGAAACTTGTTGAGCTAGAATTGTGAGCTTGCACCCATACCAGTGTTGTCCCACTGAAGACTTATTGAAGCCCAATGTCAGAGCAAGTTCAATAATATACCCCAACTAGTGATCACGGAATGGAAATAATATTGTTATATACAATCAGCAGCTAATAACGTACACAATATCTATCACTAAGAGACTTGTTATACACAGAGCTAATTCTGATGTGCATTTATTGTGGGGGAACTTTAAACACAATCACAGGAAGGCCTGGATTTATAATTACATACCCCCCACATTGCTTATCTTTTCACAAATCACATGAGTCAGTGTTTGTGTTGATTTTAATATGTGTGTTACCCTTATTTTAACATTTAAGCCAATAAAAGTTATATTTTAAACCTTTTTTGGAACTATACTGCCCAATAGTCAGGGCCTAGAGTGCTTTTTGTGCATACTTTTCAAGTGGGTTAACGTTGTTCTGAAGCGATACCCCACCTTTTTTTCTAACAATCATTTTATGCACTAGCACCATTTCCCCTTAATATATTTTATTTACCATTTACACAATATGGTAGTTAACATTAAAGGATAAGGGGAAAAGCCCGCGTGGTGCCATTGTTCGTGTGTTGTAACAGAAAAACACATAGAGGCCCATTTATCAAGCTCCGAATGGAGCTTGAGGGTCCGTGTTTCTGACGAGTCTTCAGACTTGCCAGAGACGCAAGTTATGGAGCATGGTCTAAAGACCGCTGCTCCATAACCTGTCCGCCTACTATGATGAGGTGGACAGATATCGCCACAATTCAGTATGATCGGGTTGATTGACACCCCCCTGCTGGCGGAAAATTGGCTGCGAATCTGCAGGGGGCGGCGTTGCACCAGCAGCTCACAAGAGCTGCTGGTGCAATGCTGAATACAGAGAACCTATTGCTCTCTGCATTCAGTGATGTCTGTCGGACCTAATCCGCACTGTCGGATCAGGTCCGACAGACCTTTGATAAATAGGCCTCATAATGTTTACTTTCCTTTGCAATCAGAAGATATCCAGCAGTGCCATCATCTCACAACTGGCAGAAACCTGTGGGACCCTGGTACAACCATCTACTGGTCAGAAGTGGTCTTTATGGAAGACTTGTGGCCATAAAGCCATACCCTCAATATTGACTAAGTGACTCCAAAATGCACAAAAACTCAGGAAGTGGGGTGGAGAAAAAAAACAGGTGCTCTGGACTGGACTGATGAATCAAAATTTTAAATATTTGGCTGTAGCCGAAATCAGATTGTTTGCTGGTATGAATTTACAATTAGCAAACTGTTTATAGCGCAGGGATTATTCTCCTAGTGTAGCAGACTGCTATCAGTAAACAGCACATGGGCTTTTATACCCCGATCCAAGAGGGAAGTTAAATGAAGGCCATAGATACATGAGTTCCCACACAGGCCCACCTTTCTGGTACTTTGGTGTTGGAAACAAATATTATTTAGTGTAACACATTGTGTTGAAATCTGAGAAAGACTAGATTGGATGATTGTTCTATTTACTGAAAAGTCTGCCATTTTGGTTGTTGCCCAGAAGCATTTTGCCTCCTTGCTGTATTTTTATATGCCAATGGTACACAAATGACTTTAATAATGTCATACCAAATATAGAAATATACCAAAACAATTAAGACAAAGGGCCCCATGTACTAAGCCAGGTGGAGAACCTGGGACCTACCTTTGGTACCTGCCCTCCCTCCTTTATGTTGAGCTGCCTTCATGTAACATGACATACTTATTTCATTCTGTAATGCTGCCTCTTATCTCTCACGGCCAATATTTACACATATAAACACATAAATACACATGTATATATATATATACACACATATACATATTCAAACATATACTGTATATACATTGGACCCCTTCACAGTCAAACAGCTTGTCATATACCATGGCCTATAGTTATCAAGGTCTGGTGGACCTGATCCGACACTGCGGATCAGGTCCGCCAGACCTCGCTGAATATGGCGAGCAATACACTCGCCGTATTCAGCATTGCACCAG
>CAJPDP010010705.1:0-10204 GCA_905336975.1 Bombina variegata variegata
AAAAGATAGGATACACAAATGACGTAAGGTGATCTGCGGTATGGAAAAGTCGCGGCTGGAAAGTGAGCGTTAGACCCTTTCCTGACTGACTCCAAATACCAGAGGGCGTTAAAAAGCAGCGTTAGGAGCCTCTAACGCTGGTTTTCACAGCTACCGCCCAACTCTAAATCTAGGCGTAATTTACTTCTATTATAAAATTTCTTCGTTCTCAGCAGGGACATAAGCTTAGGAGTCAGACAATTTCTGGAGCCCTATATGGCAGCAGTTTTGTAAAAATGTTATCCATTTGCAAGATCACTAGAGGGCAGCACTATTTCCTGCCATGTAGGGCTCCAGATGCCTACCTAGGTATCTCTTCAACACAGAATATCATGGGAAGGAAGCAAATTCAATAAGTGAAGTAAATTGGAAACTTTTTTTAAAAAAAACAGTATGCTCTGTCTGTATCACAAAAGAAATGTCATATCCCTTTAACTGCCCAGTCATGTGAATGATCCCACCAGGTTTAATTCATGCTAATAATATCATTTTCTTCTTGCTCCCCCGTTTTGCCAGTCATGCTTCTTGCATTTGTTGTGCTATGCTCTGGGGCAGGTACTTTGGGTTACATGTTATATGTTAATGAAGAATAAATTAATCATGCATTAAAAACAAATTAACACTATAGTGTCTGAAATGAATATGATTAATTCAATTAAATGCATAATTTCCATGCCCATTTAATCATAATGCCTCCACATAATAAACAAGCACGTCTCCTAAAAGTAAGCAAGACATTTCACTTTTTTTAAACTCATCTGACTCTTAGGGGCCTATCTATCAAGACTCACCAGAAACAGCAGTTATGAAGCAGCAGTCACAAAGACCGCTGCTCCATAACCTGTCCGCCTGCTCTGAGTAGGCAGACAGATATCGCTGGAAATCTACCCAATCGAGTACGATCGGTTAATTGACACCCCCCTGCTGGTGGCCCATTGGCTGTGAATCTGCAGGGGGCGGCGTTGCACCAGAAGCTCTTGTGAGCTGCTGGTGCAATGCTGAATAAGGAGAGCGTATTGCTCTCTGTATTCCGCGAGGTCTGTCGGACCTGATCCGCACTGTCGGATCAGGTCCGCCAGACCTTGTTAAATAGAGGCCATATATTCTGAGCCAACTGAGATGTCTAGCGGGTGCAGTGACTGGGTGACACGTTAGTTTATATCTTTCTTGTAATGACTGATGGCAGGCACATCGCCGTGAAGGTAAAAAGCACAGCCATGTTTCTTAGCCCATAATAGCACTAACTAATCTTTGTTTGTTTTGGATACCCTTCTAAATGGCAACCTGACACCTCAGTAAATGCTCAGCTTGCGTGTGGTTTGTACAATGAAACCTTACGCAGCTGCTGTTACTATGACAGAAGCTTCCTTGCAGGTGGAAATTACATCTATAGTCCTTAAAATAAAGCCTATTTAGATAGCTCTTTTGTATGTGTGAAATTTATTTAACATCATGTATATGCATAGTATATATTTGCAATTAGTTCTGCATTTTGAAAGATCTGCTTAAAAATCAAATAATTCAAACTGACATTAAGGGGTTGATTAGAAGCAATCAGTTGATAACTAACTGCATATGGTCTTTTTTATGTTGACACACTCATAACAGGCCATTTTAAATTTTATCACTAGCATTTTTTTTTCTTTTTTATTTGGTGACAATGTTTCCAAATATCAGATTCAGCTGCTAAAAAGACTAGATAAACCTGCATATGTTTAAAATTATTGCCAAGTACCAGAGAAAGTTTTAGAATGTAACGTTGGTTTTAAAGTATCCACAAGACACACTGGCATTACCACTGCCATATTGGATATTTTTAGGGAGCAACATCAACAAACAAGTACAAACGCTACCTGATCAATCAAAGTTAAAAAGTAATAATAAGCACTGCGGAATCTGTTGGCGCTCTACAAATAACCGATAATAATAATAAGCACTTTTACGTTAATAAAAATTAGAGAAATAAAAAAACACACATGCCCACTATACCAATGCTGTCTACATTCCTTAAAAAGCCATATACACATATCTCTATGGTTTAGAGGACAACAGGTTAATCGCACATTTCATCTTTATTAGCTTCACTACATACCAGTGAAAGGGAGCAGTACACATACAATCCCTTTAACCTGTAATGTAATTGCTAAACCCACCAAACAGCCTTTTTACTTGTCATAAATTGTGCACATTTGATTTTTGGATTACGACACAGACAATTATTTGTGTAGTTTGGGGAGGTAATAATTCAGAACTTCAGCAGGTAGCAAAAACATTTTTAGATTGTGATCACTGCAAAAACACACTGATAACACTGTCCAACGTTTAGAAAGCAGTTGCAAAAATATATTATATGAAATAGATTTTAAGATTAATGTCCTTTTAAGCACGCCCATGTAGTTAACCACTTCATCGCTTTGCAGCTAAAGTGCGGCACTATTTGAACATGTGTCTATTGCTCTTAGTATAGAAGATATACATTCTGTGCACTGGTCCCTGACTACCTTTCTTCTGGTGTGTTCTAATATTTGCAGTTAGGCACTGATTTTTTTTTTTTTTAAATATGTGTAGAATAAATTAAAACTGTATAAATAAATGATTATTAAATTATAAACAGTCATCTCAACCCCTTCAAACAGCCTCTAGCAATGCCACATGTAGACTGCAGTCAGCTGTTGCTATTAGTGCCTGCATTTGAGTAGATGCTGCCAGCACAGATCTCTTTTGCTGCTGCACTGGGACTGGGTCGGCTTATTTTATAAATCCTTGTTTTCTTTTATAACTTTATCTTGTTGCCATCCTAGTGGTCTACATGAATACGAATCCAAAGCACTCTCTTGTAGCACAGATCTATTTCATTTCATTTGCAATTTTATGTTATCCTATGGAGCTGATTAACTAAAACATAAGAAGTCTTTTTATATCCTATTTTTGTACAATTTCAGAATTCTAGCACATCTAAGCGACTTGATTTAGATCTTCTGCATAATATTTACCATCCATTTTATTACAAGAAGCTTTTGAAATATAATTAAATATTTTGTTGAATGAGCAGTATTATCTTTTTTCATGCAAATTTTCCATTGTTATTTTTGTTTGTGTGAATTGAAACAATCATTTGAAAAAAAATCTTATTTCACTCATTATCAAACTAAATCTACATTTGCTATTATTTAATACCATGGAAAAGCAAATATCACTTATTTCTAGATATGTGAGGGGTAGGAGCTCAATAGCATTAGAGGGCCAGTTCAGTTATGGTTAATGGTGGGGTTTGGGGCAGTAGTGGACCTAATCAACAGAGTCAACAGGGAACCATGGTGAAAAGTTTTTTTGGGTCCCCCATAGGTAACTCAGTAGTAAGCAATAGTAATAATATACATGCTGTCCTGTATAATGATTTTGAGGATAGATAGATAGATAGATAGATGATAGATAGATAGATAGATAGATAGATAGATACTGCTCTAATAAAAGGCTCCCCTGCATTAGGATTTAGGATTGTACACATTCTGCACACTCCTATTGTATAGACAGGCTCCAGCACTTGGGCCCTGGTGCCACTGCACCTGCTGCACCAATGGTATTTCCACCCCTGCTGTGGGGGTTTCAGTTAGAGTTACTTGGGTGTTACTATTAATGAGGGCTAATTTGGGGGAATCATGGTTAAGGTTTAATGTGTGGGGGTCTGGTGGGATCAGTTGATCCCCTTTACATTATAAGGGCCATAGTATACTCAGTGTGGAATAGAATTTATATTTGATCTGTTTACATTGAATTTGAGCTGTTTTTATTCCGCTATTGCAAACTCTATACACTGGGTCACAATAGGTGTAAAAAAAAAGGCGTTGAGATTGAATAGTAACAGGTTGCAAGAAATTAAAACAGAATTGTGATTCTCCGCTGTAGGATAGCACAGTTCTATTAACCCTTATATTAGCAAAACAAGTGTACTTTGCAGGATTTTTCTGAACTGAGAGCTCCTGCTGTTTCTACCTAATTTAAAAATTTGGACCAACCAAATCCCACTCAAGAATGTTAAAATCCAACCCAGGAGTAACTATACTCCATCTCTGCATGTTTAGCCCACCCCCAAGCTTCTTCAGCAGACAGCCACATTATGCCCAAAGACTCGTGGTCAGAGAATTAAAAAATCCAATGCAGAGAGGTATGGATTAGATGAAAGAAGGCTAGGGGAGGAGATATGTGTAATGTGGGGTAAAATGAAAAGCATATATGTTCTTTAAAAATTCCTTAAAGGGACATAGTGCTCAATATTGTTCTCTGTTTTCATATAATATAATGAAGAAACGTTTCAAATAAATATATATATATATGTATATAATGTTCCTGTGCATAATAATACCAACAATTTGTGTGTCAGTTATCCCTATCAACCAGCATATGAGTGTGATACTTTATTTTAATATGTTTTAGATCTGTTTTTTGAAAAAAAAATTTAACCCTTAGGGGCATATTTATCAGGGGCAAATCTGCACGGGTCGCTATTGCACCAGCCATTTACAAGAACTACTGGTGCAATGATAAATGCTGAAAGCGTATGCTGTTGGCATTTATCGATGTGCAGCAGACATGATACGCTACATTGTATCATGTCCGCTCGCACTATAATAAATTGACCCCTACACTTTAGTTATGGGGGCATATTTATCAAGCTCCGTATGAACCGCTGCTCCATAACTTGTCCGCCTGCTCTGAGGCCGCGGACAGAAATCAACCCGATCGAATACGATCGAGTTGATTGAAACAAAAGTATAACGTACCAGCGCAAATTAACCGATATTACAACTCTTAAAAATATCTCCTTCCAAGATACTATATAGGTATAATAATTAATTAATACAAAAAGGAAGAGGGAGCTTCCAGCTATAGGGTAATGGAGCAATAATATAACTGACAATAGACACCTTAAACCAAGGTTAGACAGAAAATATCTTATTAAGGACAATTTAGGCCAAAAATAAATAAATGGATAAGAAGGCACATAAGCTATGGATTTAATACGTTAATATAAAAAGCAATCGTCTAACTGACAATTGGATTTATCAGTACATTCGAGAGACTAGTTACTCTATATCTAATTCAAAAATATTTTTAATTCTACTTCACGTTTAATTCATCCACATAGGGAATATAAAACATATGAACAGCATATGAAACATATAAAAATGAAAAAATGTAATATTTCATAAATTTAGCGATCTTAAATATTTCATAAATGTAGCGATCTAAAACAATTCATGATTATAACGATCATTTAATATAAGATTAATGTAGCACAAGTAAAACAAACAATAGCAAATCTCTTGGATAAAATATTTAAAAACTAAGAACAAATAATTATTAAGAGGAAATAGATTTTCCTCGAAATAGATATTTCTAAGCCAAAACAAATTCATATAGTCAACTTTGATAATTCACAGAAAATATGACACAGGTGTCTTTAGGATACTATATCCGCTAGCTATTGCTTAAAAGTATTGGTAAATAGTCACGTATTTTGCACTGGTAAGAACGTAATCCCCTTTTTTTTATATATAAAAAGTTCCGATTTTTTAAGTATTTTTCCTTATCGAGTAAAAGCACTTTTTAAAAAGCTCTTTAAATGTTAAGGTTTGTTTTCTTACTGCACCTTCTCTTTGTATACTTTTTCATACGGTTTTTAGGAACACAAGAGGAAGGGGTGAGTAGTGCTCATCTGTTACTCTTCCTCACTTGTTTGCTTACGTTATTCCAAGCCCGCCACAACAGTGATTCTGTGTATTGAACTTGACATCCTTATACGTCAATGTCGATGTTCTCCTGTCGGTGAACTCCTTACTTGCGCAAGTAATCTAAATACAAGTCTCCACCCTCACCGCTGTCCGATATCTTTTCAAGGCTCTGCACTTGAGTACTATGTGTACGCAGACCACTTTTCAGATTTCCACAGACACGGATCCTTTTGGGGGGTTTATTTTTATTTTCAGTACGATCCACAGTTCGACAATTCCAGACTCTCACACTTAGCTTTTCTAAGCGTTTCACCCCTGTTATTAGGGCTTTATCAAGATGCTGTGTGAGGTTTATTTCAGTCTTTTAAATGTCATCCTTACTTTTCATTGGTCTCAGTCTCAACCTATCAGATTTGTTACAAAGAGAGGCCGTTTTTTCAATCCATGTTTTCTTAAAGGGATATTTTCATTTCTGTTTTTTGGTGCAGTGCATGATCTTATTTTCTTATATTCCTTATAGCGCAATGTATTACTTTATCCTTGTATACTCCCATACCATATTTATTTCATCATTAGATCCTAGCTTATCTAATAAGATTATATATAATTATATAGTTGCAGAGTGTTATAAATATCGCCACCTTTCACATTTTATAAATACAAACATAAAAACATTTCATGATTAAAATTTAAAAGATTTCATATTTAAAAGATTTTTCTATACCATAAAGACAACTTATAAAGATCTCTTAAAATCTCCTTAGTTTAAATTCATTCTTACTTCAAATAATCACTATTTCACATATTATTTACAATGGTTTATTGGGAAAAAAAAATTGAAAAATTATCAAATAATTTTTTATGCATGGGGATCTGATGTTAATAGTTCAAAAATGGAATATATCCAATTCATGGGGGTCTGATGTAATTAGTGCAAAAATGGGGTTATATCCAATTCTGAGTTGAGACCTTTAGGATACAGAGTATCAAAGTTATAGATGAATTCAGCTTCTCTCTTCTACAGCTTCTTTTCATAATCCCCCCCTCGCCAATCTCTCCTGACTTTACATAAACCCCACTACCTTAAGTCCTTGATTTGCTTATTGTGGATTTCAGTGAAATGCTTATATAGGTGTGTGCTTGTGACTCCTATCTCTATACTACACAAATGCTCCCTTATCCTGTCCCTAAGCATCCTAGTAGTCTCACCTATGTAAATAAAATCACACGGAAATTTTAGCATATAAATGACTCCTTTACTATTGCATCTGATAGTGTCTCTAATCTCAAAATCTTTATTTTGACCAGGAAGCTCTATCTTTTTCACTTTACTGCTATATCTGCAAGCTCTACGGGTGTGGCAGGGAAAAAAAACCTTCACTTCAACCCCTTTTAAATCCATTTCTAAACCATTATTACCTCTGTTTCTTTTAAATTCGCTTGGTGCTAAGATCGTTTTGAGATTTTTTGCTCTTTTATAAATAATTCTTGGGTATGGGGAGATCTTATCTCCTATTGCTGGATCTTTTTTAATAAGATGCCAGTGATTCCTTATTATTTTCTTCATTACCCAATGATCATCACTAAACTCATTTATAAAAGGGACTTCTATATTGTCTCTCTGGGTTATTATTTTATGTTTTATTTCCAATAATTTTGTCCTTGGTGTTTCCCTTGCTCTAGTTTTTGCTCTTTCTATATTCTCTTCTTTATATTCCCGTTCTATAAACTTATCTCCCAATATTGTTACCTGATCCTCAAAGTCCTTATCTCTAGTACAGTTCTTCCTAACTCTTAAACATTGACCAATTGGAATGTTTTCTTTCCATTTATGGAAATGACAGCTAGTAGCATGGATATAGTTATTGGCGTCGACCTGTTTAAAATGTGTTTTGGTCTCTATCTTCCCTTCTTTAATCTCAATGCCTAGATCTAGGAAAGTTATATTGTCCTGGCTCATATTGTAAGTAAAATTTAGACCCTTATCATTACTATTCATCAAAAGAAACATTTCTTTCAGGGATTCTGGACTTCCCTTCCATACAATAATGATATCATCAACGATCGAGTTGATTGACACTCCCTGCTAGCACCAGATTGGCCGTGAATCTGCAGGGGGCGGCATTGCACCAGCAGTTCACTGTCAGGGTTATGTCCCTTTAACAAACTGGGTGTAAACTTCTCAGACCCATCTCTTAAAAAACTCCTCTTCCTGTTCCTAAATGCTTGGTATTTTGATTCTATCTCAGTCCTGAGCCTATCGAAGTTATACTAGATTGCTGATTTCCAGTCACAGAAACCTTAACAGAAACCTTATGCTGACCTGTCTTCTAGGAATATTATCCTAAACGGTTATTCCATTTACCTCTCAAGTTTATTTTGCCTACCTTCTTTTGTGTATTTGCTGTGTTTTACGGATCAGTATGTAGCTGCCTCAGACTTCCCTGCAGCATCTGACAACACCACTATAGCGATCCGCTGATCGGACTTCCTCCTTACTGCTGAACTTCACAGCTTGCTCCTGCTGCATCGGATCTGTCATCTGTACACAGTAAGTCTGCGCAGCACCCTCATGTTACTTGCTTAAGCTATTTTCTAGTCTCCACCTGTAGCAGTTTATGTATTGAGATCTCATCTTGTTTGGTACCTTGTACTTGCATAGTTAGTGTTCTTAGCACATTGTCCTATTCAGACTTACTGTATATGTGTTTCATGCACTACACATGCATAGAGCAACACTGTGAATAACAATCCTATCACAGTCACAAATCATTTACTTAATGTTTACATGTCATTACATAGAGTTACCTTTTCACAGCAACACGCAATATTGTACTAGGAACTTTCTAAATTTCAGAAGTTTAGTCTAAGATAATTATTACACTTGTTAGCTATTTTAACAGTTGGGATTCATGCAATTTACTATTATACGAGTCATTAAACTCTCACATTCACAAGATCTGCTGGTGCAATGATAAATGCAGACAGCTACTTCGTATCATGTCCGCTCGCACATTGATAAATATGCCCCACGGTCTCAAGTTGAGCTAAATATTCTAGCGCAGCTTTGTCTTTCGCTAGAGCGCAACCTATAACGTTCAACTTCTTATATGAGCACTTTTTAGCGCGGTTGCGATTTCTATTGAAAGTATAGGTTGCACTAGAGCAATGTCGGCCGCGCCAACCATTCTCTGGTAAATCAGTTTTACTATGGACTTGTATTATCAAGTCACATGCTAAAGTTAATGCCATCCAGCGTTATTGCGTATCGTGTCCAGAGCTACCATTAGCACACCACTTGTAATCTGACCCTTTTTGTGACATTCAAACTTGTGTTTAATGTCCCTTTAAGGGTTTTCAGATGGATCAATTCTAAAAGGCAGTTATCTATGTTAATGCTACTATTATAATTATACATTTCATCAGGCAGAGAAGAGGTTAATTGCAGCTGATAGCAAACAAGAGATTCACTTTTTGGAGAGGCCAGAAAGATGCAAAGTGATTTCCACTTGCCAACCTTACATCTGTTTGTATAAAAACAAATATACTTACTAATGTCAAAATAAATGTAAAGAACAGCTGCCTGTTACGCTTTCCATTGAACACAAAAAGGATTTTCCTTAAAATTTCAGGTCTGGATTGACTGGGAACAGGTCTGCAGTCAATTAGGAGCCAACAACACTTTAATTCTGGGCAAGTGCTATGGAAAATTGCTTTGTATATCTGTGGATTAAAGGGACATTAAACACCTTTAGTGGAGTACAAATTTGTAAACATTTTTCATGATTGTCCCTAGAGTCCAAAGGCAAATGGAATTATGTAACCAAGGTATTATGCAAAATGCTGCAAATTATCTTAAAACAAATAAGTAACTGCTAGCCTTAGTGCACTGGAGAATTAGCCTAATTTACAGCTAGCCCTAGTCGGCCATAATTAAATGGACAGTCTACTAGAAAATGTTTATTGTTTAAATAGATAGCAAAATAACAAGTTTTGCATTGAGCAATGATACTTTTTTATTGGACTAACCTTACATTTATAAGTAGACAAGCTTTCGAAAGTGTTCCTTCCTTTTTCAATTCTGAAGCAATACTGACCAATTCAGATTGATTGACATCCCCTGCTAGTGGCTAATTGGCCGCAAATGTGCAGGGGGCTGCATTGCACAAGTATTTCACTCAAAATGCTTGTGCAATGATAAATGCCAACAGCATATGCTGTCTGCATTTATCGATCTGCGGCGGACATTGTGAAATCTACCCCTATGTCCAGAATTTAGTGAGTTGGAGTGCATTATCATTTTCATTTCAAAGGTTTTTCTTTCCATGGTGTTTTTGAAGTTGCCTCTGAGAATTTTGATTTTGAGGTTTTGGATGGAGTGATCAGGTTGGGTGAAATGGTGACCAACAGGGGTGCAGTATTTTGTTTCACAG
>CAJPDP010010723.1:0-15932 GCA_905336975.1 Bombina variegata variegata
TATCGCTAATTTAGAAAAAAAATGGTTTGGAAATAGCAAAGTGCTACTTGTATTTATTGCCCTATAACTTGCAAAAAAAGCAAAGAACATGTAACCATTGGGTATTTCTAAACTCAGGACAAAATTTTGAAACTATTTAGCGTGGGTGTTTTTTGGTGGTTGTAGATGTGTAACAAATTTTGTGGGTCAAAGTTAGAAAAAGTGTGTTTTTTTTCCATTTTCCATTATATTTTATATATATATTTTTTTTAGAGTAAATGATATGATGAAAACAATGGTATCTTTAGAAAGTCCATTTAATGGCGAGAAAAACTGTATAATAATAATAATATGTGTGGGCACAGTAAATGAGTAAGAGGAAAATTACAGCTAAACACAAACACCACAGAAATGTAAAAATAGTCCTGGTCCTTAACAGTAAGAAAATTGAAAAATGGTCTTGTCACTAAGGGGTCAAAATGCATGTTGGATCTGAATCGTAAATGAAAAATATTATATTTCATGTCCCTTTAATCCCCCAAACCCAAATCTACAACACTGGACTACTATGCAGATTTTAGGACTATATGACTGACCACAGTACATGCGCAAGCATGAAAAATGTATGGCCACAATGACATTTAAAGACACATTCCATATGTATTATGTAATTCTTTATTAAAGGGATAGAAAGATAAAAAATGAAAAAAATGTACATGGCTGCACTATACCTCCATTAGCAGAAAATGCTTCTAGTAAATGTTATTACCGTTTATCTGCAGCATACGCACATATGCTGTAAGGGCTCATGCACTAGTATTTAAATATGCACATTAGAGAGTCAGCAGTGACTTGTATGACACAAATCACATCTTCAGATGCAATACACACTGTCAGCTCTCTGAGAAGGTGAGGCATTTGAATATTGGTGCACAGACCCTCACAGGATATGTGCATATAGCAATGACAAACAGTAATAAAGTTTACTAGAGGAATTTTAACTAATGGAAGCATATCGCAAAATTATTATATTTAAAATTTAAATGCATTCATACACATTTTAATGTTGACCTTTCTACCCCTTTAAATTGTCAGCAATAATGCTTACTTATAAGACAGTCATGAGTTAAATGTATATGCATAGGTGGCGTGTTCATAGTTTTCTAAAATGATATTATTCATTTTCACATAGTATATATATTGCAGCGTCTAATCTAAATCCTGGACTAATGCATATAGTCTTACTATATCTGGCAACCAACTGCTATACAAAAAGAGTTGGGTATAAATGTCTGTTAATGTTTTATATCAATGCAGCAAAACAAAATTGAAAAAAGCAACAAAAAAATAAATAAACATTAACCAAGCTTTGAATGACATTTCACCTGGAGTTTTGTTTTAATATACTTTCAGATAACATTTATTTTTAAACTTGGTAGTAAACATAACATGTTCCTGATTGGGTGACAGCTGTGTAGGTGTCTTTACTTCACAATGAAAAAAGGTAGACTTTGTAGATTAGTGAATAAGCTTCAATCCTTGACAAATCAGTATTTAGTCAGCTTCAAAATATGTAGCACATTACAAAAATATTTTTTGAAGTATAGTTTTCTAACCTTGTTAAATTGTTGGTTAATTTGCTCTGTACTGAATGAAGATACTAAATCTCTGTATTTTGTTTTTTTAATAGCAGTTTAATTCATAAAATGTTATTGTAGATGCGCAAATTCATTATTTACTTACATCTAGAAGTTGTATTATCCCCCTTCTGGCTGCCCTTTACAAAATTGCTTTTTCCCCCCTTTGAGGGGACGTTTTAAACTCTTAGCCAATCAACATTATAGCCATACAAAAAAAAAAAAAAAACAAGGCATTGCAGAACTACTCATGCGCTCTGATCTCTCTGAGAAACAATAACGTTTTTGTAAAGGGCGGCCGGAGTGGGGGTTAATTAAACTTCCAGATGTAAATCAATAAATGGAATTTGCACATCTACAATCTTACAAATTAAACTGTTATTAAAAAAAAACAGAGATTCTAGACCTTCTTTCAGTACAGAGTAAATTTACCATCACTTTAAAAGGAACATGAAACCCCAACATTTATTTCATGATTTGGAAATTAGCTTCATTCTCTTGTTATCCTTTGCAGAAGAAACAACATTGCACTACTGGCAGCTAGATAAACACATCTAGTTAACCAATAACAAAAGTAAAATTTGTGCAGGCACCAATCAGCAGCTAGACTAGTGTAGGATGTGTGCGTATTCTTTTTCAAGAAAGGATACCAAGAGAATGAAGCACATTTGAGAATAGAAATACATTTTAAACTATCTGAAAGGGATATTCCAGCCAAAATTGGAAACCACATGGGTGCATTTCGGTATTGAACAGAAGAAATTTTGTAATATACACGCATTAGCAAAAATGCTTCTAATAAAAGCTATAGCTGTTTCAAATGTGTATTTAAGTATGCACCGTGCACCAGCAGTTTAAACACAGCACTTGCTCAGTTAGCCTAAGGTGCTTGTACCATCTGGTAATGACTTAATTTGGTAATTGCTGACATGATACAAGCCCCACTGATGATCTGAGTAGCTGCATTATTTAACATGTGGGTGCAGTGACAATATCTAGCTATGCTTCACATGCACGTGCTGAGAAAAATGTTAACACTAAAACAGTGATAACTTTTACTAGAAGCATTTTTGCCAATACATGTGTATTACAAATAGGTTTTTATTTAAAGATGTAACAAATCTATGTGCATTTAAATTGACTGGAATGTCCCTTTAAGGATTACATGCTATATCTGAATCATGCAAGTTTAATTTTGACTTTCCTATCCCTTTAAGCATATATGTAATGTATGTGTATTGCGCACTAAGTGCATTTACAACACTGCAACTTGAATTGATTTCATATTATTGTGTTCCTGATAGAGCACCATTGATAAAAGTTAGGTGATAAAAAAATAAAATCAGCAACATGTTCATAAGAAGTAACAAAGAAGAATATTGCTACCAATGACATAAAATTACACTTTGTCACTGTGTTGAAAATCATGTTTTTTTTTTTTTTTTTAAGATTATGGGGTATATCCCAGTCCATCCATAGATCTGCAGGTGTTGCCCTTACCAGCCAGTGAGCAACCTGTGCCAAATGATGATTTAATAACATTTTAACAAATAAATTAGAGCATATTATTTTCACATTAGCGTCCGTAGCTAAAGTGCTGCTTAGAACCTGCAACATAATCACAAAGCCTGAGCTGGAGACAGACAATAAGCAAATCTGTAGCAGCATACGCATGTATCCTCCAATCACTGGCTGTGTCCTGCTTAAGAGCTACAATGTGAGAAACTTTTTATAAAAAAAATAAGTTTATATTTACTTTGTGTGCATAGTAATTTTGCTTTTTATTTTCAAATAGAATTAATAATTAGTTAATAATAATGAGCTTATTAAATTATGACAAAGTGAAATTAATTCAAAATGCTGGCTCTATGCATAAAGATTATCCAATAGTATCTAATATTTATAGGTTACTTGTTTTATTTTTATTATAAAGACATTCTTGGCCGATTCCTAGGTATGCTCTATTTATTATACTGCACATACTGTATATGACTCTCCCACACCCCGACTGCTGTGAGTACCTAGTGGATAACGAAATCAAGTTCAAGGTACAATCGATGTATTTATGGAAAAATTCCCCCCCATACCCTTCATGGAAGTGTTTATTACCAGGCAGACATCACCTACCTACAACAGACGAGCTACTGTCACCGACCGAACCGAATACCAGCACTGAGTGAACTGACACGCTGTACACTTCCCCGCCTACACCGAAGTCACGTTACCCGCCATTAGCCAATCACCTCAGGTGAGAGCCTAAACTAAGCCTCTATTTCACAATATTAGAAAGTACGAACTCGAAGACGAGGCGTGGGACGCACACACTGTAAAGGCGCAATAACTTATTACGCCTTGAGATGAGCTGCACAAAAACTGTAATACAAACATGTTGTGATGACTCTCTTGGCATAAATAAATACGCGATTTTGTCTTTTTATGTTTGTATTAGATTCAAACAGATTTTATTTGATAAAACAGGTCGCCACAACTTCATATGACTATAGTTAGACATAAATATATCATGCGGAATTGTGTTCTAAAACGGTCAGGAAGACAGGAACAATATTGTATAGAACATGGCACCAATATGGGAGCATAATCTACTCTCCCGTTTAGCTTTTGCAACACTGTTTCTTGCTTTGTTTATATTCCTTGTGTTATTTAAAGGGACACTGAACCCAAACTTTCCAATTTACTCCAATTATCAAATTTTCTTCATTCTCTTGGTATCTTTTTTGAAAAGCAAAAATGTAAGTTTAGATGCCGGACTATTTTTGGTGAACAACCTGGGTTGTCCTTGCTGATGGGTGGATAAATTCACCAACCAATAAACAAGAGCTGTCCAGGGTCCCAACCAAAAATTGTCTGGCTCCTTAGCTTAGATGCCTTCTTTTTCAAATAAAGATAGCAAGAGAACGAAAAATTGATAATAGACGTAAATTAGAAAAGTTGCTTGAAATTGCCTGCTCTATCTGAATCACGGAAGAAAAAAATTGAGTTCAGTGTCCCTTTAAAGGCAATGTAGCAACATTACTAGCTACAGTGTCAAATCGATCTGAGAAATACATAAAACCTGTTTTTTGTTTTTTTTCATTTAAAGGGATATGAAACCCATTATTCAGATAGAGCCAGCAATTTTAAGATACTTTTTCATTTACTCCTATTATAAATTTTTCTTCGTTCTCTTGGGATCTTTATTTGAAAAAGCAGCACCTGGGTAGAGCTACATTTAGCCACCAATCAGCAAGCACTACCCAGGTGCTGAACAAAAAAATGAGACAGGTCCTAAGCTTTACATTCCTGCTTTTAAACTAAAAAAAAACAACAAAGCAAAGAAAAAAATGATAATAGGAGTAAATTAGAAGGTTGCTTACAATTGCATACTCTATCTGAATCGTTAAAGAAAAAATGTGGGTTTCATATCCCTTAACTGATTCAGATAGAGCAAACCATATTTAAAAATCACCAGTGTATTTCTATGTGCTTTGTTTTCTTGGTGTTATTTGTTAAAGAGCACACATAGGTGGGTAGCGTATGCGTCTCCAGAGCACTTATATGGCTTTTAACAATGATGTACAGTATGGAACACTAGGTGGCGTTAGTGTTTGCCAATGTATAACATTATCATTAGTATTCTTAGAAAATAGCTGCAATATTGTGCTTCCAATCCGTGCACTCTCCTGAGCCTATGACTGCTTTTAAACAAAGGAATCCGGATACCAATAGATTGAAGTCAATTTGATAATAGATGATATTTGGAAAATATTTTAAAATCGTACACTATGTCTGAAAAGTTGGGTTTCATATCCGGATGGCAGGACATTCATCCCAGTTTTGCAGTCTAAGGATAAAACATTACTTCACTGTGTTCAGCCATATGTCAGAATTTTATAGTAAAATAGTATCAGTAACTATGTTAATGTTTTACGTTAGTGGTGGAAATAATTATAATAAATAATAATAATAAAAAAACCCAATAATAATAAACCTACATTATTATTCAGAGTTGTCAATTATGACCGGTCCTCTCTTGTCTAACCTTTGTTTTAACCGGAGCAGTTTTTAAGCAGGACACTTCCTGACAAGCTGTTTCAGTATGAAGAAGGAGCAGTTTTGATGGCGGACACTTCCTGTATCGGTTGTCTCAGCATGAAGAAGGAGCAGGTGTTGAACTGTCAGTTCCCCGTGTGGTACCCGAGATTCAAGAAACTCAGTATAAGAAGGTGCGTAGCTGGCAGCCTGTGCAGTCAGAGTGTTAGCTATAATACGGAAAGTAAAGAACATGTAGCTTTATGGAGCCTGTTTATTAAAACTAGTGAGTTTTTCTACAGCTATATGTGTAGGGAAACAACACAGGGACCGTAGAACTCTCTCTTTTAGTATTTATATCCTATTAGAAGAGGTAGGGGATATATATATATATATATATATATATATATATATATATATATATATCATAATCTGCACCTTTCTTTACAAATAAAGGTTTCAAAGCTTCTGTATAAAGGGAGATGTTTTAAACGCCACCTTTCTATTAACTTTTTTTGATATTCTTCTATACATTCTTCATCGTAATGCTTCTCTATAGGACATTTTACTCACTTTATTTTATCATTTACATTTAAAAGCTGTAGTTAAACATGCAAACAGTAATCTTTCTTTTGCTTGAAAACCCCCCTGAGATTAACATAATAAAGTGGTTTATTCTGTATGTGAGGGATCAAAGGAGTTAAAATAGGTCCCACCAGGAACAGTGGGAAATATACAGGCCAGTAAATACTCCTGTAATATAGCCACAACTGCACAGTTTCTGATTATTGAGTCTCCTCATATCACCCTGTTCTATAATCTGCCAAAGGTTCATAAATCATTATGTAACATTGTTGGACACCCGATTGTCAGTGGTATTAACTCTATTTTGGAAAACCTCTCTTGCTGGTTGGACAGCATCTTACAACCCCTTGTCACTTCCTTGGCTGGTTATACTTGTGATACTAAACATGTATTGAGTATTCTAAGCAGAATTTCTTTGACCTCTACGTCAAGCTGGTTTACAATTAATGTTGTGGCCTTATACACTTCTATACTCCACGAGGCTGGTCTAAAAGCCATTGAGTACTTTTTGAAACACCATACTAATTATAGCACTCTTTTTCAGAAATTTGTAGTCAGGTTTACTAATTTTTTATTGACACATAATTTCTTTACCTTTGAGGGCAATTTTTATCTCCAGAGATGTGGGACTGCTATGGGGGCCAAGTTTGCCCCCTCCTATGCCAACCTGATTTTAGATTGGTGGAAGAGGACCCACTTCTTTTGAGATACTAATCCCTATAGGTCCAATGTCCTTGTATACCAGCGTTACATTGTTGACCTCTTAATGGTATGGGATGGTACATTTGACGAGGCCAGGCATTTATCTGTTACCTCAACGATTATCATATTGGCTTGAGCTTTACTTATGAATTTAAAAAGCAATGTATAAACTTTTTGGATATTAAATTGACAGCCACTGTGAATGGCTGTATACATTCCACGGTTTACCGCAAGCCAATTACTGGAAATACTTTACTCAGCGCTACCAGTTGCCACCCCTGTCATGTTCCTTATGCCGTGGCCAAATGCCAGTTTGTCAGACTTAGGCGGAACTGTTCTGTACATGATGAATATGTACAGGAGGCAGAGGAACTAAGTGCCAGACTAAGAGCTAGAGCTTATAAAACCCAAGTTATCAACAAAGCTAGATATGAAGTTGATAAACTGGATAGAAATTCGGTATTAGTAGACAAAAAACAGGTACGAAAGACCTACACAAAGGGATCACTTTTGTGACTGAGTACAGTGCCCAGTATGAGGACATTTGCAAAATTGTGAGAAAACATTTTATCCTGTTATCGGCTGATGACAAGTTACAAAATACTGTTAAATCTGGCCTCAGGTGTTCTTACCGTAAATGTAGGACTATTGGTAACTATGTGTCTCCTACTAAACCCACCAGAAGCCTTTGGGTTTTACACAATGCTATGTTTAAATGTGGCCATAGATAATGTAAGCAATGTGATTTTGCGCAGATTTCAAATTCTTTCACCTCTATGACCACTGGGGAGGCTTTTAGAATATATGGTTGCCATAATTTCACCAGCACTTATGTCATTTATCTCATCACATATGAATGCTGTCACCTTCAATATATAGGTCTCACTACTAGGGAAGTATCCTCTAGAATCAGGGAACATTTCTCTACCATCAATGTGGGCAAATCATCCACTCATATTGTACAGCATTTTGTAAATAATCAGCATAAAGGTTTAAGTACATTTAAATGGTGTGTTATCAAAAAAGTTAATGTTCCCAAATCAGGAGGCAACAGGCTTAAACTGCTCAATAAACGTGAGAGATTTTGGGTGTTCAAGTTAAACACTCGTTTTCCTCAAGGTCTCAACTCAGACTATGACCTTATTAATTACTGGGAGTGATTTGTATAAGGTTGCTGTGTGTATCCACGTAATGATTATTTTGTGATTTCTTCTTCTTCCCATGCTGCATTTATATATTTGCTTTTAGGGTGATATCATTTTCAGCCAAGGTTATGTTGTTTATATATTGTATAGAATGATATGAATTTATTAATCTATAGGTTCACTATTATTGTGTGGTTTTGTATCCCCACCTGTTTTTGAATAACATATATCTTGCATTTGATTGATTTATAGAATGAGTCATATATTGTTTTGGTTTAATATTGGCTTTTTTTGTACATTAATTTTATACTCTTCTGGTATAATACCTTTGCTGTATTGAGTGATATACGGCTAATATTTTCCAAGGTGATATGGATTACTTTCTTGTCTATTATTTGTGTTGCACACTGTCTGTTTGATAATCATTATTCATGTTCACTTTCTAAATTGTCTTTATATAACGTTTGTTCACTGTATATATGCATATATTTGCTCTTGCATGTTCATTTGCTATCAATGTGTATTGGTGCTTTAAGTGAGAGAGGTGTGTACTCTGTATCAGCCAGTTAGAATGTCTTTTACCCCTTTTTTAAAGGACTCGCAAATATTCAGTTACCATTAGGCTATGATTACGGCCAAGTACGGCTGAAACGCGTAAGCCGCTGGCTTACACTTGTTTAAAAAGATAGATAAACCCTTTTATTACCCATTCTCCAGTTTTGCATAACCAACACTATTATATTAATATACTTTTTAACTCTGCGATTACCTTTTATCTAAGCCTCTGCAAACTGCCCCCTTATCTCTGTGCTTTTTACAAACTTGCATTGTAGCCACTTTGTGCTCACTCTTGTGGAGTGATGCAGAAACCAGCACTATGTTATCTATATGGCACACATAAACTAGCACTGTCTGGCTGTAAAAAGCTTATACAATGCACTGAGATAAGAGGCGGCCTGCAGGGGCTACAAACAGGAAGAGATTTAGAGGTTATAATGGTTGTGCAAAGCTGTGGGATGGGTAGTAAAGGAGTTGTCTATCTTTTTAAACAAGTACTAGTGTTTTATGTAGTAAGAACACTTCAGAGCACTAGAGATACATATATTTTATGTATATTTAAAGGTGTAAGCAATTTCAATCTAATGTTTGTGTTTTTCTGAGTGATATATAATCCAATATGCTGTGAAAACACATTTTCCTTGCAGGAGCCAACTGCCTTAGTGCCAAACATTTTCATAAAATGACAAAAGACCAAGGCACCAGCGAGCCAATTGTGCTTTTATTCCTGTGATGTGTAAACATTGATCTTACATTAGATTCAAATTTAGATTGTGAAATTAATATACAAAGGTTAAAATGCGTCTTTACAGAGCTAGTGAAATTCCCTTTTTTCACTCCTAGTAATATTGTTCATCATGGATGTTACCAATAAAAGATGGTTAAGCTCATAATTTGTAATTGACAGATTGCATTCAATTTCAAGCAGGTGGCCTCTATTTTACAAGCTTCTCTTTTTTTTTTTTAGCTAATCTTCGATTTATACAAATTTCCAGTCATTCAAACAGTGCTTCACAAGTCCAAGGAGCCAGAGCCCAATAGCTCCAAGCATTTTTGCTCCTGTGATTTTGTATATACCTCCTGAAATTGGTACACCCAATGTGTTTAGCGTGCTTCATATATTGAAGTGCTGCTTCTTCAACAAAGAATACCAAAGGAATCAAGCAAATTTGCTAATTGAAGTAAATTTAAAATGAGATGTTCTATCTAAATCATTAAAAAGGGGTTTCATATTCCTTTGTTTAATTTTAATTTACTGTTCCTTTAAAATTGCTCTAAATCAAAATAACAAAGAACTGTTGAAGAAAAAGATAATTAAAGGGACATGAAACCCATCATTTTTCTTTCATGATTTAGGTAGAACATACAATTTTACACAACTTTCCAGTTTTACTTCTATTATCCAATTTTGCTTCATTCTCTTGGTATCATTTTGTTGAAGGAGCAGCAATGCAGTACTGGTTTCTAACTGAAAACATGGGCGAGCCAATGACAATCAGTGTGTGTGTATGTGTATATATACACACACACACACACACCTAGGTTCTTTGCTGCTCCTGAGCCTTACTAGATAAACCTTTCAGCAAAGGATAACAAGAGAAGGAAGCAAATTAAATAATATAAGTAAATTGGAAAGTTGTTTAAAATTGTATTCTCTGTGAAGAATGTTTATGACTTTACTGTCCCTTTAAGCATCCCATTTCATACAAGTGTGTCCCCTCTTCAATATTGTGCCTTGCTATGAAATGTAATAGAAATCTGCCAACCCCAACAGTGCTGGTTTTTGATTGATTCTGTGCCCCATTCAATACTGATCTTACAATTCACCATGGGCATTTTTACACACATAATATCTTCTTTACTTGAGTGTAAACTTATTTTGGAGGGGTCCACAGCAGCTGCCGTGCAGCAACTAATCACACGTAGCCCAATATTTATGTTATTGTTTCCTGTACAAAAGAAAGACTTGCCAAAAAAATAAGAATAGTATACAATGTAACAAGGTTATCATTGTTTATAAATATCTAGTTAATCTCAAAAGAAACTTATAATGAGATCTAATCGGGAAACATTGTATTAGAAGCACATGCAATTGTTTATGCAGATTGAATTTCACAGTCTGTTAATATCTGAGAAGCAGACAAATCCCTGATATAACTATTGCCTCTTCTATACCACATTCCTCTAGATTATTCCTGTAAAATAAGGGTCGTTCCCATTCTTGAAAATATTAATGCAGCATTTATGTTTGAATGAGTGAAACATGTAGCACACACTGGCTGCTGATGAACACTTTTAGTATTTTATTTTATTTTGTGTGTCCTTTCTTTATTTTTAGTGTTACAATCCCTTTGCCAGAAGATGTAAAGGACTATTTACTTGATGACGGTACTCTAGTGGTTTCTGGAAGGTAAGTTTTTGTTTTATCTCATACGTACATATGTTAAGACAAGGCACTGTCTTTAACCTCTTCCCGCGGTTATGATGCTCCATGCCATCCTAACTGCACTGGGCTACAGCACCGTTAGGACGGCATGGAATGTCCTAGCCTATTGGTTGTCCTGAAGCCATAGCCTCTTCCTAAATGGGATCGTGGGCTTGAAGGTGTGCCTAGGGTCAAAGTCACTACCCACTGACACAATCCTATCAATGAAATCACACAATCGCATGATTTCAATTTTTACTTATTTGTTTACATCAGAAATTTGTTCCTGGCAGGAAGGGGTTAACAAGATTGTACTGCAAAAAAACCTGATATATATGTAGATTGTTTGCAATGCGTAAAGGATATGAACCCTCAAATGTTTAGTTCATGATTCAGACAGAACATGCAACTTTAAACAACTTTCCAATTCAATTCTGTTAATTAAATTTCTTCCTTATCTTTGTATACTTAGGTAGGCTCAGGAGCAGTAATGCACTACTGGGAGTTAGCTGCTGATTGGTGGTTGCACATAGATACCTCTACTCAATGTGTTTAGCTCCAATTAATGCGTTGCTGTTCCTACAACAAAGTATAGTAAGAGAATGATGCAAAATAGATAACAAAAAATAAATTGGAATTTCATAGAAAAACTTGGCCAAAAGACCAGAGAATTTTTAGCATTTTTGCTATCACTTCATTTAAAAGCTTTTCTGGGATCCCCTTTGTTCAGAAGCAGCAGACATGCCTGGCTTTGCCTTTGTTTTTTTGCAGTTAGGCCGCTAATTGCAGCTGCACACCACTTCTGAAATTCTCAGCAGTGAAGGGTTTAATCAGGTAACTTGTAAGGTTAATTTTAGCTGTAGTGTAGAGATTACCCTCTCACCTGACACGTCCAACACCCTGATCACTACCGGCTCTTTCGCAAAAAGCTTCTTTCCCTCCCTCAACCCCTACTGGTCACCATCATCTCAGGTACTGGCAGAGAGTTTGCCAGTATGCAGTTTAGGGATATTATTATTATTTTTATTTTTTAAATTTCTGGAGTGTAGGGATCCCCCCTCACTAGATGTCGCCATCTTAGGTACTGGCAGCTTCTTACCAGTACCTAGTTTGTTGTTGGTGTTTTACATTTTATCTCTTTTTTTTTTTTTTTTTTCTTTTTTTCTTCTTTAATTTTTCTGTAGTGTAGTAGTTCCCTATCACCCTCCCACCCAACCAATCCAGCGCTGATAAGCTTCCTCCCACTCCCCTTTTTTGTAATGCATCGTCCCATCCCTCCCTCTTTCAATTTTGTTTTTTTGTAGGGTTACAACCACTCCCATCGCCGCTGGGCTACCCACTCGCCTTTTCTCCTACACCTCCCACTGGCAACAACGGAGATCATTACAGACAGTGACACAGACAGTGTCCTGGTCTGTAATGATCTGACAATCTTACCTCTGGCTGCAGTCTTAGCTGTCAGAGCTGACTGCCGGGACCACAGCATGAGGCAGAAGGTTGGACGTAGCTACTACGTCAACAGGGTAGGTAGGCTAAGCAAAGTATCCTGTGACATAGTAGCTATGTGCATACAGCTTAAGGGGTTAAAATTGTATGTTTTATCTGAATCATGAAAGAAAAAAAATAGTTTTGATGTTCCTTTGAACTAACTATAACGCTTTCCATTGCTAAAACAGAACATTTACATATTTTCTTAAAAGTAAAGCTATTTTCAGGCGTATGTGTGTGTGTATATGTATATAAATCTATATCTATCTATCCCAAACAAAGGAGAGGAGGTAACAGAGAGTTGATGCTGAAAAAGAGGGAAGTATGGTGGATACAACACCTCAAAACTTTATATCCCAATGGGTTAAACAAAGATTATGATCTCCATTATCTCCATTATCTCCATTTGTTTTTATGATTTTTTTTTTTTAAAAGTGTATTTGTATATTAATGGAATCGTAAGGTTATACACCATCTTGTATGACATTGATACAATGTATAATATGAAGAGTTACTATGATAAATACAAAGTTATACTAAGAGTTTTGTGAAAGGGATATTGCTACAATAAACCTGACCGGTAGGGGGTCTTGACATTGTTTTTTCTATGGAAACTAAGAAAGCTAATTAAGATAATTTGCATACAGGGGGTATATAAGAGAGGTGTCTAACCTTAATCTATAGCATGACTAAGGGTCTACGTGACTCGAAACGTTGCTGTTTTTATCCTGATGTTGCTTAAATAAAAGAAGGATTTTTTAAAGTATTGTGCTGACGCTATCGTTTGTTTTGTGGATTTATATATAGGAGGTTGGCAGGCCTCCTCAGCGTGCGTGCACAAGTGTTGAAAAGCTGTGAAGCTTACTTATAGACTCTCACACCAAGAGAGTTGATTATATTCCATAAATGGCTTGATGCCTTTACATTTTTTGTTTAAGTAAATCTGACAATTTCTGATTTACCATCTTCTGCAGGTCAGAATCTCCAACTTGTTGCCAAACAGACTACAACAGTAATGAAGAAGATGAGGTCCAGGTAAGAATGAAGCTTAATATACTACAATCTGCTTTACAATTTATAAGGATCATAACTGCTAGCAGTTAAGTCTTTCTTTGTAAGCAGTTGTATTCCTGTGTTATTTAGATTATCGCAAAATCCTATCAGGTATGGGAGATCTAGGTAAAGATGAGTCACAGTACTCTGATAAGGTTTAAAACTACCTTGACATAGCATCAAAATGCACTCTAGTCTAGACATCAATTTTAATATGTTTGCATGTGTTGACTAGGTGAGAATTGAAAGTGCAGGCTTAAAGGGACATTAAAGTGATGTTAAATTTTACATGTTTTAAAATCAGGTCCATAATCTAAGCAATATTTTACATAGACTTTAATTAATCACTTCTAATAACTATGTGCTGTAATTTACTTTTTATCTAGCCGTGCCATTCTAATACCCCGTGCTCCAGCTGCCCACTTTAAAAGTAATATTTCTTGTGAGCTAAAGGTTTAAACCGTTCTCTAGCTGTACAGCACTTTTTTTGTAGCTAGACTGCCAATTGGAGAACAGTTCATAGTGTTAGCTCACATTAAATATTACTTTTAAAGTGGCTGGCCAGAGCGCGGGGTATTAGAATGGAACAGATTAAAAAGTAAGTTACAGCGCATCTTCATTAGAAGTTATTAATTAAATAAAATATCACTTAGATTCTGGACCTGATTTTAAAACATGTAAAATTTACCATCACTTTAATCTCTGCCCTGCCTTAAAAAATGTGAGCTTTCTATTGCTAAATGAGCACAGGGACAAGGAGCAGTCACTTTTCTAGCTACTTTTTCACGCTCTGGAATGGGAGGGAGAGCACAGATTTTATGTATCATATTGCTCTTAAGAGAACTAGAACCAAGAACGTCCCTGCTTTTTAATGTTTAAGTAAATAATTGAACAATTGAATGCATGTTTTATTTCTGTTTACCATTTAATTAGAACAATAGCTAAATCGTAGGTGAAAATATTCATGACAAAAACAGTATTCTTCATAGTTTCACAGAACCAGTAAATTATTGTATGTTGCAGTAAGAACATTAAAGTAAGCAGATCTTACTGCCGCCACATCCCACAATCAAATGTGTTCACCAAAGTGCCTGAAGCTGGATAATGTCAGGTTATGGCTGGGGAAGGAGATTCAGCTACAGAAAAAGAAGTCCATGTGTTAGCATTCACTAATAGGGGGATCATTGATTTTTCATGCTGCATATGTGAATACTCATAGGTGTAATAACAGGAAATATAGGGCTGGCTTGGAGACACCTGGTATTGTGCCTGTGTGTTTGTTACAACCTCAGTGCAACATTCTTAATAGGGTTTGGGAAATACCACTATGACTGCAATATAGTTGTTCTGTTTCTAACATTGGTTTTCCCTCATCCTACACTTCCTGTATCTCATCAGTTGGGCAGTTGGTAGCACCAGGGGCTGATATAAAGTAAGCAGTGAGTAAACATGCAGGGGATTTCTAGTTGTCCTGTTATTTGCTTTTCAGAAACAGCACTGAACAAAGTATGCACCTCCATAGATCTCTTACAGGGAGTCCTGTTTGTATTGTACATTGTCACCTTATGTACAGCTCAAATAAAACACACATATGTAGTTACTAGTTGACCGTGCAGGATAAGCAGACATTCCCTAAAAGATATGAGGAGATCCTCACTGGGTTATGGGTATACTAGCAACCTGAGGACTAGTTTAGAACAAGTGAGGTTAGGGGGTAGTGGAGTTATGTAATAACAGGTAATATCTTAATATAACTTGTATGTATAATAAATACGTAAATTTAATGTATTATTGAAATTATTACCTGTTGTGGAGGCTAATTAGACAGAACAGAACAACTAGCTAAACTAATTGTAAAAGAAATACAATTAAGTATATAAGAATTAGCTCCACAATTTAAAGTATATTTGTAACTCAGAAATAACGTTGGATAAAATATAATCAGTAAGGTAACATTTATGAGAGTTTCATTTCATTCATACATTGTAATCTTTATTGTAAAAATATTCAATCCACACTAGAAAAAATCAGTCATACAGTAGCAAGGGCTAGAATAAATTAAAAACACTTGAACCGGGTTAATTATATAGAAATATCACTATAATCTCTGGAATAAGGTCTATCAGCCAGCAGTCAAATATTAGCTAGAATATACTAAGTCCTTACAATCCGAGGGCTGAATTAAGTTTTAAGTATTAGTGCTAAAACTGAATGCTGAGATAGAAGTATCGCTATATTAATAAGCCATGATTATAACCAAGGTAAGCAGTTAAAAATTGACAACAAGGAGAGACAAAGCAACTCCTGTCGGACCCCTGATGCGCGTTTCAC
>CAJPDP010010824.1:0-10922 GCA_905336975.1 Bombina variegata variegata
TATATATATATATATATATATATATATATATATATATATATATATATATATATATATATATATATATATATATATATATATCCTGTATTAGGCTACAATGTGTGATTTTGTAAAATTTTGGGATGGTGGTGTGCCACAGGATTTTTTAATGTAAAAAAGTGTGCCACGGCAAAAAAAAAGGTTGCAAATCACTGTCCTAGAGGGACAGGTCAGATAACAGGCTAACCCGGTGTGCGGTGCACCAGAAAGATAGGGGAAGGCGCAAACAGGGGCCATCATGGTTCATCCTGACGGCAGTGAGTATCTGCACATATACACCTGTACTCCAGTCCCACACCAGATCGATACAAAAGCAAAACCCCTCATAACCCCATCCAGACACCCTCTCCTGACCCTAAATAAATCAACTACAGACCCCCTGAGGCCTACAAAACACAGGGTGTTCCTGACCACATGGTTCTGCCTGAAAGTGAAACCAAAAAGCACAACAGTTAGGGCTCAGTCGGGGAAGGAGGAACCTAGGCCTATACAGTGCAAAGCACACTACCAGAACTTTTTATTAAGGTGGCCACGTAGCTTACACCTACAAACCTAATTCCTCAGCACATAATCCTCCTAAGCCTTCTGAAGCTATATAAGTGGGAGGGGGACCGCTTACCTCCCTTATAAGGTGGATGCACTGTGGGTCAACAGTTAAGAGTAGTGGGAGGAATAGACATCTGGCCTTTATAGCTAATCTACACCCTACCATCAAACTCTGACCCTTGTATAGCCTATTACTGCCAGGACTGTATAAAGTGCACTAGGACACAACCCAGCTGTACGTAAGGCAGAAAGTCTAAATGGGCTGCCCTCAGTATATAAGCCCCTAACCTGAGGTGCACGTCCGCACTCCCCCCCACAACCTGATACCATTTGCTAAGGGGACACCCAACTTGTGGACCTTGGCTTACTCATCGGAACTCCTGAATGGAGGAGGTGCCCCTGGCAGCCTCTTCCCCTTACAGTATCGCATAAGGCAACCTTATCAAGAAGACCTGATAGCCTTGTGCGACTTCAAGCAATTCTCTTGATGTACTCCCCATATAATATCATGGAGTAATATCCTATGCCTTGGCCCCGTTCACCCTGCTACATAGTTCTTATCAGGGAACGACACAATCACTTCATAACGCTGAACCTTAAATAGCTCACTGGATCTTCCTATCCACTTGGACATTGAGATGTCTCAGGCGTTCAAAAGAAAACAGCAGGGTGCCTCTGCTCGAAATTGGACTGTTGTAAAACACTTCCGCCATCAGAACATGGCCACTCACTACTCCTCAGAAGATGAAAACCAGGAGTCTTTTGACTCTCTGCACTCCCAAAACCTCCCAACATCTAAGAATCGCTCCTCGAAACTCCAACAGAGTGAGCCGCTGACTATGGATTCCATTAAATCGCTTTTGGCAAACCTCCATGACTCCCTGTATTAAAAATTAGACAAAAGCCATGCAGAACTTAAAAGGGACATAGCCACCACTGGCAAAATAACTGATACTCTTGAGAGCAAACAAGAGGACCTGGCGATCGACCATGCAAGCCTCCTGAACTATTCCCAGTCCTTAGCCACTCAGATCTCAGATTTGGAATCTAAGCTAGTGGACCTGGAGGATAGGTCCCGAAGAAATAATGTACGGATCAGGGGCATACCCGAAACAGTAGCCCCACAAAATCTGAGAGGTTACCTGCTGGAACTCTTTGTGGCTGTACTGGGCCCCACTAGTGACAAGGAGGCCCTGATGGATAGGGCGCACAGAGCACTGCGACCAAGAAGCGTGGAGGAAGACAAGCCTAGCGATGTAATTATACAACTCCACTACTTCATCTTTCGGGAGAAATTGTTACGAGTCACAGCTAAAGAAGGAGCTCTTGCAGATAAATATGCTGGCCTACAGATCTTTGCTGACTTATCGCCCCACACCCTGCAGCAGTGGAGGAACTTTCAGTTTTGCACTAAAATCCTATGAGAAAAAGGGATAAAATATCGCTGGGGCTTTCAGGTACGTCTCTTTATCATGAAGGACAGTCAGCAGCATGTTGCTTCGTCTATTCAACAGGCCAGAGAACTCCTACAGAGATGGAACTTTCACTCGGATGAGCCTACAACACACTCTGCAACAGCCCCCATACAAGGGCTAAGAGCTTCAGCCAGAGTGTGGCAACCCCTACCACAGAGACACACGCAAAATGACAGGAGACATGCCCTTATAGAAGATCCTAACTCCTCCAAAGAGAGGACGTAATGAGTTTCTCCTCAACAGAAAGTCTGACATACTTGCACATGCTCTCTCACTTTGTCCTCACTTCTTACCTACCTCTACCCTTCTCCTCTCCCTCGTCTTTCCTGCCTTCTCCTTCTCCTCTCCGACTCACACTCTTCTTTTTCCTCTTCTTACATTTTTATATACAGGTTCTTGACCACCTGATGTTCCCGACGAGAGATGGAGATGATAGGACAACCAGGACGCCCCAATAGGGGGTATACTGAGTTATGATTCTCAATAAGGTTAACTCAGGATATCTTGTATGCCTATGCCCTTATGTGTCACTAACCCAAGTGTTAGCTGCTATAACTATTAGCCTTTGTCTCAAAGGATGTGTTAATTTAAAACTAACAGAACTGGGTAAATCTCAGGTACCCAAATGGTAGATAGGAGTATTTGTATTGTAATCACTAGATATTGTAACAAGATGCAGACTAAGTAAGTCAGACTATATTGATGCATATTTTGATTGTGTTCGTTTGAGTTCAAGTGTACAGTGATATTCTTAAACTGAGATTATTTTTTGTTCCCCAGCCTCAGCTGGACGAGTTAGGCATTTATTCCTCTTGTTAATGTTCTGAATTTACCCCAATCTCAGTATGCTATGTACTATTTAAAACTTGAACTGTTTAATGATGTTATCTCCCCCTGTTATAGAACTGAAATATTACATCTCACATTAAGGAACTACTCAAGTAGCGCCACTCTAACATGTTTCCTCCCCCCCACATCGTTTGCGTTGTGCCCTCTTGGCTATCAGCCTAGAGGTCACTCAGAGTGAAAGTGTCAGTAGTGCACTTTGATACCCTTCCCCACTCGCATCGACCCCTCCTCCTACCACTGACAACCCAGCTCTCCCCCACCACCACTTAACCCGGGAACTTAACTCCGAGCCTAGGGTGACCCATCTCAACCCAATTTATTTTTCCGGCACACCCGCCAATCTGGCGCCCCCCTCTCCACACCTCAGCACCCAGTACTAACCCCCTTCTTGTAGTTGGCGACTACTCAAATTTGAGTGTAGGTCAGTCAAAGGTCCCTACAAAATGCTCCCCCTTAAGCACTTAACATTGAATGTCCAAGGCCTTAATTCTCCCACAAAGAAAAGCTTACTGCTCCGCTATCTCCTCCACCACAAAATCCAAATTGCTTTCTTGCAGGAAACTCATTAGCAGGAAAATTCTAAAGCTCTTGGCAACTCCCCATACTTCCCGATATGTGAGACTGCCTCATATGCAGAAAAGAAGAGAGGTGTGGCGGTCCTGGTACATAGATCAGTTAAGTGCGAGATAGAATATCGGGAATGTGACCCGAATGACAGGTATCTCATTATGGTATGTAAATTAAATGAGACACTGTGTACATTAGTCTCCATCGATGCACCCAACACTAACCAGATACCATTTCTCTGCTCCACACTGGAACGCATTGAAAAATTAAAAAGATGACGCCAAATTATTGGGGGGGGGGAATTTTAATCTAGTATGGGACCCTACCTTAGACAAAAGAGCACTTGGCGATCACCCCCAGGACTGGAGTGTGTTCTCCCTGTCTGCAGCCTTCAGGAAGTTGATGTTCAATACAATCTCTATGACATGTGGAGATGCTTATCCCCAAATGAGAGGGACTACACCTTCTTTTCTAGTCCCCATAACACTTACTCGTGAATCGATTTTCTTTTCTGTGACAGTTGGGCCCTCAATTACTTTCATAATCCCAACATCAGCCCATGTACGTGGTCAGACCACGACCTAGTCGTAGCGACTTTTTTACTAATATTGACCAACTTGGAGACTCCCTGAGATCTTTTTGTCAGACATAGAAATCCCAGAGACAGTAAGAGCCATTAGAGACTTCTTTAGTCTTAACAATACAGGCGATACCAACTTAGCTACTTTGTGGGCTTCCTTCAAGACTTATATGAGAGGGTACTTCTTATCAAAAATGGCCCGAACCCGGAAAAGTGTGGGACTTCCACTTGCTCAGCTCTATGCAGAACTTAGAAGTCTTGAAACCCATAATAAGCTCCAGCTGACAGTCCAGATGTCCAAAAAAGTGGGGCAAATTAGAGAGGAGATCAACAGGAGAGAAAACAAGAGAGTACAAGATAACCTCCTTAAAATCAAAAAAGCTCTACTACTATAAGGGCAACAAAGCTGACAGGCTGCTTGCGAATAAGCTGCGATACAAAACACAACAGAGACGTGTCTCTTGTATTCAGACGGACAAGGGCTCGGCTTACTCCCCAAAGGATATAGGCAAAGCCTTTATGGATTATTACTGGTCCATGTACAATCCGGGCAGGGGCCCTGAAGCCCCCCATACAGATGCTACTGACATTTAAAAGTTCCTCGACTCACTTAAACTACCACAAATCCCCTCCAAAGTAGCATGCAAACTAGACCTCCCCATCTTGGACGAAGAACTTAAAACTGCAATGCAGTCTCTAAAAACGCACAAACCCCCCAGGACCAAACGGCTTTACAGCCTCATTCTATAAGACATATGCCCCCGAGCTAGTACCTACCCTCTTGCGGTTTTACAACGAGACAAAAGAGGATGGATACCTCCCTGGCGAATTCCTAGAGGCTAGTATCCTCACCATCCCCAAGTATGGTAAAGACCCATCTAGATGCGAGAGCTATAGACCAAATTTGCTCATAAATGTCAATATCAAATTATATGCAAAGATCATAGGTAACAGACTGTCAGCCCACATCCCAACTGTGGTCCACTTAGATCAAGTGGGATTTGTTCAGGGCAGACAGGGATCTGACAATACCCACAGACTCCTAAATCTGTTGATGGAATCGGCAGACATGGGCCTCCCCCTTCTTGCCCTGTCAGTGGACGCGGAAAATGCATTTGACAGGGTGAGATGGGAATATATGTTCCTGACTCTTAGAGCCTTTGTACTCTCCGCCCTTCTCTGCAAGGCCATCGGCACGATATACTCAACTCCCACTGCTAGAGTGAGAGGAGTGGGTTTCAGCTTACCCCCTAATTCCTATTACCAACGGTACAAGACAGGGGTGCCTGCTTTCTCCCATTCTCTTTGTATTATCGATTGAACTTCTGGCTGCTGCTATGCAACAGAGTGGGAAGATACAGGGGCTTATGATCCATGACTTGCATCAAAAATTGGCCCTTTTCAACGATGATCTCACTATTTTTCTTTCTGAACCACAGTCCTCCCTTTCTCCCCTCTTTAAACTTATAGATGTGTTCTGCACCATATCATATTATAAAATAAATGTCTAAAAAAATGGAAGCTTACACCATAGGAATCCCACTCAAAGATCTGCAAAAGATGCAGAGAGATTTCCCCTTCAAAAGGTCCACCAAGGGAATTAGACACCTGGCGGTATTCCTGTCTCATGATCGAAACATCACCCTTACTGATAATTACAGTGATCTAGCAAAAGAGATAGAACTCCTTCAGAGAGAGATATGAGGAGGTCTCATGGTTGGGAAGAGTGGCAGAGATCAAAATGATGATCCTGCCAAAACTCACTTATCTCTTCAGATGCTTACCCCTCCTAGTCACTACTCGCCTCTTTCTTAGATTTCAACAACTCTTTACTAATTACGTTTGGAAAGGGAGGAAGCCAAGAGTGGTGGCCCACATACTTCACAACCCAGTGGAGCGAGGAGGAATTGGCCTCCCTAATGTATGCCTTTACCATGATGCAGCATGCTATCTCATGTCTCAGCATGGAGCTCTACTCTACCTCCAACCAGGTGGTGGGAACTTTAACAGGCTTCACTACCAGCCTACATAACGCTGTCAGATTTGCTGTGGGTCCCCCCGCATAACCCTAACAGACCCATAATCTCTAACATAATAGTGAAGTATTGCCAAACGTCTTGGTTCCGATTGAGACACTCTATTGACATTGCCCCTCATCCATCCCCAATCCACCCCATACTTAGCCTGGTGCTGAATTTGCCAAACTTCCACCCTAACACTTGGAGAACCTCTCATCTCCAAACTGTGAGTGATTTCTATGACAAAGACCAACTTCTTAGTCATTGTTCAGTGATCACGAGAAGGGAAGTGCATCCTAATCTCCACTTTGACCTGATCAGGCTACAATCTCTGCTTCGGTCCTGGGGCTTTCTGATAGAAGCGCCTAGGAAATTAACTGTTTGGGAGACAAGGTGGGTAGAGGACATCCAATTGCATAAACCCCTCTCTATACATTACCAATGTCTCCTGAATAATGATTTTACCTTTAAATCGGTCCATATCCTTGCTTGGGAGTTTGAGTGGGGAAGAGAATACACCATTCAGCAATGGGCAGACACCATAATGACCCCAAGGGCCGCCACACACTGTGTCACGGTATATGAATTCTTCTATAAATTACTGACGAGATGGCACTTGGTGCCTACTAAATTGCAAAAATTTTACCCTACAAGTTCAGACCAGTGCTGGAGGGGATGCGGAGAGAGAGGAAATCCCATGCACATCTGGTGGGACTGACCGCTCCTAAATACCTTCTGCGTTTATACAAGACGCCTAAGTACTAGTCTGGGTCTCCCTGATACCGACCACCCTGCCATGGCCCTATTACACCTTGACATTCTGAAAATCCTGCCCCATTGTCAATACCTCCTTGTATATACTCTCAGCCAAATTGATGATTGCCAGGAACTGGAAAAAGCCCCAACCCCCACAATGCAGAGGGATGCTGGATCTGATTGGATATTTTAAATCTATGGAAGAGGGTGCATACCGGGCCAAAAAACAATTGAGCACCTACTCCCTGATATGGGAGCCATGGGATGCATACCTGAGAACTAAGACAAACTAACTCCACCCTAAGAACTGCCTCAGGCCCTGCTCTTAAGACTATATGAGGACCTTGGACTCCCCCCTCCTCACCACTCCTTGATCACAAGCATTAGCTGGCTGGAGACTCCCCCCCATTTTTCTTTTTACCTACCTACGCTAATGAGCTCTTTAGACCATAAATAAATAGGTGACGTAATGTAACTCCACTTCCCACGCTGCTGAGAAAATGGTGTCCCCCCACCTACCTTCCCTATGGACTCTGAGACACAGCCTACAACCTTCCCCAGACAGACGCCCCCTTTGAGGATACTAGACAGGGGGATACTAGACACCCTTTTGACTCCCTCCCCCCCTCACCTATCTAGAGACCCCCCTACAACACCCCTAGGTGCGGCCCAAAATTTGGAATCTGGTCTAGGAGGGCCTTAACAATCTTCACTTGATGGAGGGGACTATTCTTATTCTTTTGCAAGTTAATGATATCCCTTTTTCAAATTAATGATATCTTCTATCTTGTAACGCGCTGCATAATACTGTAATACATTTAATGGATCCGGTCCATATTCTGTAACCCCTTTGGCCGGGTCCTGTGATATGATAAGTGTTACCTTTATTTGACTTGGTTATTGTACTATTGAAAAATATAATTCATTTTTTTTCTTCTTTAAAAAAAAAAAAAGGACTATATTAAAATTGGAGTGCTATTGATATCACAGTGTGCGCTATCAATATCAAAGGACCATGCTAAGATTAACATGCAATCTGGTATTACAAATTCATGATACAACTGAATAACCAGAGAATATTTAGTGCAGCCAACATCCCTTTTGGAAGTTATATAATTTCAATGGATATCTGTGCTAAACATTGCTCATATTGAAAGTTGAAAGTTATGTGTTGCGCTCCAGTGTATAACACATAACAATGCTAAAAAGTTAGTGTGACTTGAGATTTGAAGTAAAGTGTTAGGGCTAGAATAAAATCACAAAATGCATGTAAAACAAATTAAAACAAAGTATTATACCCAAATATATAAATATAAAGTATACGTTTTTTATTACAAAAATATGTATTAAAAGGGTTTAATACACACACACATATATATATATATATATATATATTTACACACACACACAATTTTGAGCCCTTCCCAGTGGAACACCTTAGAAATATCCAATATCAATTTTCAAAAAATTCAATATTTTTTAATAGGAATATTTGAAATACTTATGTTCTTCATAATGTTCTTTTAATTTAAACATTAGGGGGTAGATTTACCAAACAGCGGATGCTGTAATCTACCCCATATGTTTCCAGCTCACCAATAACATAAGTTAACAAACAGCAGTCATAAGACCGCTGCTCCTTAACTCCTTAACTCTGAGGTGGCGGACTGCAATCATTCCAATCCGATCGGGATGATTGACACCCCCTGCTAGCTTCCTATTGGCCGACAATGTGCAGGGGGCGGCATTTGATAAATCGGCCCCCTAGAGTTTAGAGTGAGAGGAAAAGACAGAAAAGGATTTAGTAGCAAGCCCCATAGAAGTCTGTGTGGAAAGGGAGTTAGTGCAGTCTTGTTATTCAGCCTCCAGATGTTACCATGTCTGAGTATTTTGCTAGATAGATAATCCATGTATTTACCATTCCCCAGTTTTGCATAACCAACACTGTTATAGAAATATACGTTTTACCTCTGTAATTACCTTGTATCTTAGTTTCTGCTGACTGCCTCCTTATCTCAGATATTTTGACAGAATTGTATTTCAGGCAATTAGTGCTGACTTTTCACGTGCATGTGCGCAATGGTATCTATTTGAAATACATGAACTAACGCCCTCTAGCTGTGAAAAACTGCCAAATGCATTCAAATTAGAGGTGGCCTTCACAGGCTTAGAAATTAACATATGAGCCTACCTAGCATTAGCCTTCAACTAAGAATAACAAGAAAACAAAGCAAATTTGATGATAAAAGTAAATTAGAAAGTTGTTTAAAACATGACCTATATGAATCATAAAATTTTAATTTGGACTTTACTATCCCTTTAAGAATTATGTTGACTGTGATATTAAGTAAATATGAATATAAATTAAATTAAATTCTTAAATAGTATATATTGAAGTAATAATTTATAATAAAGGAAATATAAACATTAACTAAACATAGTTGTAAATTAGTTTATTGCATGTTTAAATATATGTGCTTGACTATTGCAGCTGAGTCAATCACAGGTGAAGGCTGAAAGCATAAAACAAACTTTTACACCATCGTATTGCTATGCAACATACTCAGAGTGCTGAATGTAAAATTGAAATAGGGATTGGGTTTGGCTTCACACCTAAACATGTCCCAAAAAAGGAGGAGCAAAACACAATAAAAAAGAAAATATAGCAAATCACGTAAAGTACTTTAATGATTATTATTTTTTTTATATTTATTTGTAATAATAATAATAGAACAGACATAATTCAACAATTGATAATCATCGCTATTTATTGTTTTCAGGCTAGAAAAGTCATGGCTAAATAACACTGTTCCAACACTCTGGATTAAATCTATGATGTGACGCATGATGTGGGATTTAAATGCAGGCAATGATAGTTGGAAACATCAGAAATTTAGTAGTCAACAAGTAACGTACAGACTGAAGAGCAGCCAGTATGTAGTAGTCTGACAAAACACAAGTTAGTAAGAACCAATTTAACTGATGGATGGACAAGGTAAAGCAGAGGTCTGGCAACTCACGGGCAGTCAGATACAAATTCAGCAGGTAAAGCAGAGGTCTGGCAACTCACGGGCAGGTCAGGTACAAATTCAGCAGGCAATCAATTGGTCAGGGTAAAGCAGACGTCTGGCAACTCACGAGCAGGTCAGGTACAAATTCAGCAGGCAATCGATTGGTCAGGGTAAAGCAGAGGTCTGGCAACTCACGGGCAGGTCAGGTACAAATTCAGCAGGCAATCGATTGGTCAGGGTAAAGCAGAGGTCTGGCAACTCACGGGCAGGTCAGGTACAAATTTAGCAGGCAATCGATTGGTCAGGGTAAAGCAGAAGTCTGGCAACTCACGGGCAAGTCAGGTACAAATTCAGCAGGTAAAGCAGAGGTCTAGTAACTCACAGTCAAGTCAGGTATAAATTTAACAGGCAGACAATTGGTCAGGGTAAAGCAGGGGGTCTGGTAATTCACGAACAGATCAGGAATAATTTTCAGGCCCATTTTTAACTTAATGAATTCCACAACTAAAAGACTAAGACATCCCCAGATAACACTTTGTGGCTTACTAGGTACCACAAAAAAGTATTTGGATGTAACATTGGTTTTGTGCGTATGCAAAACACACTTAAATGACTTCCACCATATCGGATGGTGTTAGAAAATACACCCTAACAATGTCTATTGGGTGACAGGTGCAACTGTTAATGTTGAATTAGCTTTAATTTAAACTTAAACAGCATTTACTTGATACAGAGAAATAAAAAATATCTAAAAGAGAAAAGTGAAGTGGTCAGAACCCATGCATGGTCAGCATCATATGTAATCCTCACACTGTAATATCCCATCAACACCCACAGAACTCATACATGGTCAACATCATATGTAATCTTCCACACTGTAGTACCCCAGCAACATACACAGAACCCGACCATGTCCAACATCATTTGCACTCCACCCTACTGTAATACCTCCTGCAACACTCAAGAAACCCAACATGGTTAACATCATATTCAATAAACCCCAATGTAATGCCCCCCGGTAACAAACAAAGGACCCCTATATGGCCAAAAATATATATAGCCCCCCCCCCCCCACACACAC
>CAJPDP010010860.1:0-11834 GCA_905336975.1 Bombina variegata variegata
CATAATTGTAGCTGAGCCATAGTGCTATATCGTTTTTCAGACGAACCATTATTATATTATTCATACTCAAATTCTATCGGACCTTGCCATTAATTGGCGCTCCTTTCTAACCATCATTTTAATGGCGGATATAGGGGTTAATAGTTTAATTTGGCATATTCTGTTGTGGGGGGGGGGTGTCGGTTTGGGGTTAATACTTTTATTAGTTCCGATGTGGGTTTGATGGCGGATAAAGGGGTTTTACATGTCGGGCTTATTTTTGGGAGGCGTGTTAGACTTTTACGGGACATTTTATATTTTTTTTATTTTTCTTAGGCGTCGGCAGTTTCTTAAGTGTCGTAAGTCACTAGCACCTCCAGAAATTTGCATTTACCCTCATTTCGGGACATTACTAGTTTATCAGACTTACGGCACTTTATGAACTGCCGGAGGGGTTTATTGGATACCCCGATGTGCAAGGTAAAATTACGGGTGGCAGTGATTGCGCTGAAGCCTGCGCCATATATGTAATCTCGCCCTAAATGCATAATTTCTTCTTTCAAGTTTTATATTTAGGTTTTGTAGGCTCAGGAGCAGCAATGCACTCATGGGAGCTAGCTGAACACATCAGTGAACCAATGACAAGAGGCATATATGTCACAAATCATGAACTAGCTCCCAGTAGTTGTTACTCCTAATCCTAGCTAGGTTTACTCTTCAACAAATGATACCAAGGAAATAAAGCAAATTTGACATTAGAAGTAAATTGGAAAGTGTATTAAAATGGCATGCTTTGTCTAAATCATGTTTTATTTTGACTTTACTGTCCCTTTAAGTCCTTGCTTCATTTCCCTTTGCATAGTCTCTGATATGTGCTTTATATCTAACTGAAAATGTTGTCCATTACAAAGCAAAACCTAGTGCTCTGCTCCCCTTCTTTCATAGCCCTCAGGTTACAGTCTGCAAACAAATAAAGTTAAATTATGAATAGGAGCATAGATCTTGTTTGGAGTCTTATGTGGGTTCAAAACTGTGCCAGTATAATTGTGTTGTGCTGTTATTTTTATGTTTGGGTGATGTGTGAGTGTTATTTTAACTACTCACTATGTTATTGCATTTCAGCAGCTCTTTCAAAATTAGTTTTCCTGTATAAATAGCTTAAAGGTTTCAGATACTGAAGATCTGCATCCTTATACTGGTCACTGACATCTTGGAACTCAAGTAATCTCAAAGCCTATGACAGAAGCAGTGGGCATTTACATATCAATAAAATTGTCAACTTTCTGACAACTGTGTAAAGTGCTTCAGGTTAGGGTGCATGTAACATTAAAACTGTAAAATAAATGCAAAAATGTAAAGGTCACATGATGCAGTAGTATAGCGAGTAGTTACTATTCTTCTGTTGTCGTGCACAGCAGTTTAATGTTCTTTTAAAGCTGATATGCTGTTGTTCCCCCCCATTCGGTAGGATGTGTATAGAGTTATAGACAGTAAATTACAAAAACTGGGGAGTTTTAGTGAACACTGCAGTGAGGTCTATTTTGGCCCCCTCATATACTTGTTAAGTGGCAGATACTAATGAATATAAACTTATATTCACACATCCTTGTTTCATTCAGTATTGCATGATCTGTTTAATCAACAATGATCACTTTGTAGCAGGTTTGTTGGATTCATTATACAGTATGCTTGAAAACATCTTGAGATTTACAACTTAGCATTGACTTCAACAAATTGAACTTCTCAATACATTAATTTATAAATGGCAGGATTTACCTTAATTTTTATCTATTCGTAAAATACACAGAAATACACTATTAAGTATAGATAACTTCCAACCACCTCAATTATTTAAAAGTGTCTATAAGTTCCTCAGGACTGAAGCTATAGTCTTTGTCCCAGAAAAGAGAAAGAGAAGGTCTAATGAATTGATGCAAAAAGAGGGGTTGTAAACAAGAAGAACTTGAGCATGTGTGGTTTAGTTTATACATAACAAATGTTTTAGTTTGTTAGCACGTATAGCATCTTATGTTAAAAGTTGAATAGGAAAACAATTGGTATATTTTACTGGAGGCCTTTCAAAAGATTCAAGAAGTCTCCCAACCACTCATGGCAACATATTGTAAAGGATGCATACATGATAAGATTAGGGAAAGCAGATAGATCTGCCCCTAAGCAGAGGAATCCCTCCTTTGGTACACAAAAAGGTGGCACATATTCTTGTTTGGGTTTTGCTCAGTGTAATAGCATTATTAAAGGAGGTGTTATCTGCCATCCACATTCATGACATCTATTTAAAATTATGTAGTACTACACATGTATTATTCATATGTGATATGTGCACTTAAATGCCCGTGTGGCTTTTTATATGTAGGGTAGACAGCACAGAAAATAGAAACAGCATAGGTCAACACACATTTTCTTTTAGGAACCTCAAAGTGGCACATTTACCTGTACCTGCACATTTGTTACAGATGGGATTTATGACAATAAGTTAAGCTTTATGGCAATTGTTACAGTTCACAAGACACTAAGGGGAGAGGATAGGCACAAGGAAGCACAATATATCTGGTATTTGTATACAATACTTTAAAGAGGACTTAATAGGGAATTAGATCTAAATCCCCTTTTGTATATATTTTTTAGCTTTTTGCTTTTTCATGTTGGTGTTATACTCAGTGCTTGATTAAGAAGCCATGAATATATTGATATTCATTAAATAACTATTGATAGTATCTATATGTATGTATGTTAAACCAACTATTCAGATTGTTTTTAATGTATCTGTATATGTATTGGGGGTTTAATGGTTAAAAAAAGAAGTCAGATGTTTTGTTTATCCCTCCCATTTGTTGATTAGGGATTGCTTCATTCTTTTATTGTTACAAGTAAATGGTATTTGCTTTGAATTCACATTTGTTGGCTAGAAATGGGTATGTACCTCAAAATGTTGCTCTCTCTAGTATGAGATACATTAAAGTTTTTTTGCAGCCTTTTTTTTATTTTCACATGATAGAGATGCAGCATATCTGTAAAGAGCTGACTAGAAAATATCACGTGAACATCTCTATGTAAAAAAGGATTATATTACCTAAAAAATTCCTCAGTAGCCATATACCATTTAAATAGGACTCAAAGCATCCAATCAAGATGTTTGTCCGAAGACTTAGAAAAGGACTGTGCTTATGGCATGTGTAGACATCACTTTAATTAATTACTCAGTTTAAAGAAGTTTAATATGAAATCTTGCAAAATTATAGTAAAATCCCATAAGATCACTGTAAAACAGTATGAACTCAGCAATGATGATGTTGATAGGCTATTTTTTTCACCATGCAGATTGCTGTAAAGATAGTAGCTGAAGTATAACTGATTACATAAAACTTTTTAGGTTATTTTTTATTGTTTAAACAGATAGATAATCCCTTTAATACACATTCCCCAGTTTTGCATAACCAACACGGTTATATTATTACACTTTTTTCCTCTGTGATTATGTTGCATCTAAGCCTCTGCAGACTGCCCCCTTATTTAAGTTCTTTTGACAGACTTGCATTCTANNAAATAACTCCACTGGAGTGAGCACAGCGCATATATAGTACACATGTGCTAGAGTTGTCTAGCTGTGAAAAACTGTCAAAATACACTAGATAAAAGGCGGTCTTCAAGGGCTTAGAAATTAGCATATGAGCCTACCTAGGTTTAGCTTCCAACAAAGAATACCAAGAGAACAAAGCAAAATTTGATGATAAAAAGTAAATTGGAAAGTTGTTTAAAATTGCATGCACTATCTGAATCATGAAAGTTTAATTTTGACTAGACTGTCCCTTTAAGCATATAGATATAGATATAGATATATGTATGCAACATCAGCATCAAGCAATTTTGAGCTATGGTAACATATCCCTTTAAGTATAAAACCATGAATTCAGTACTACATACTACAGTATCACTTTAGAAACAAATAAACCTATTATTGTAGTAAACTAACTTAATTCCAAACTTAAATATGTTATTTTTCTTTAACGCCCTGACTCTGTGTCAGAGTTAATATAAAATATGATTAAAAAAATGAAGGATTAAAATTAAAAAAAGCAATTTCTAAAACAAAGCATTTTAGAACTATCTTCCAGGGATTTGGGCTATAAGTTGTAATTTTCAATTCATTGTGCTATATAAAAGGATTAATATTTAATGATAACATTTTAATTAAACATATAAATAATTGCTGCCTTCAAGATTTTTTTGCACTTGTTAAAAAAGAAAAAAAAAACTATAAAAAGCCATAAAAAGGAAAATAAGTGATAATGAGAAAATTAACCTTTTCAGGTAAATGTTTACCGTAATTTAAGTCTCCTTTCAAAAGCTTTTGTACTTTTTTTTATAATGCATACAAAATAATTTTAATTAAATTAAAAATGTCTCTAATGTGTGCTATATTCCGAGGCAGTTGGACTCTTTTGTTCTGTGTGGAATGTTGCAGAACGAAGACACCACATTATTTATGCTAATGAAAATAAATAAGTAAAACAGTGTGTTTGGAAATCCCAGAGTTGGGATAGCAGATGGTGCATGCTTAAATTCTAACAGCTCCATTTATAAAGGAGCAGCTGAATCAAACATAAATCCAGACTGGTCCAAAATGCTGTGTTATGTCCTTTTAACTTCATAGTCTTGTGACATATTTAACACTTTTAATACCTGAGACACATATAATCTCCATAAAGGAAAATAAGTATATATGTCATATATGATTAAATAGTTCTTTTTATGCCCCAAATTTTAAAGCATCTTTTCTTTAAGTTAAATCATTTTTTTGCATGTGCAAGAAAAATACCAGCACAGTTTTCGTACAAATATTGGCAACAAGTTTTAAAAATAAATTTTAAAAAGTTTTTTTTTCTCCCTGTAACCTAAAGAATCGTGTGCCATTATGCATATTCAAGTACTGCACTGTCTACTGAATCTAATTCCTACATTGCTTACAATGGTGCTTGCCAGCAAGTAGATGGCAAAGATTACTACAAGCTCATTTGTATTTGTGCAGGATTATTAAGTGGCATTTCAAGCCAATATGACTGCTCGACGCATGAAATATTGCAAGTTTGTATATATGTTTCAGCAACATTTCACACATCAACAGATAAGCCTCATATAACAGGCTAGATTTTGAATAGAGGTTTGAACCTGTGCTTAGGGCGGTAGTTTTGGGGGGGGGGGGTAGTTCTAAGACATTATGTCATCTCTCCAAATCATGATCAATGATTACAAATTTTCTTTGGAGGGGCATGACCCCTCCATGTTTCTTAGGAAAAAGTAAATAAATAACTAAATAAAATTGTTGGGGTAAGGTGTTCAGGGGGCATTAGATTTTACAATGCGTAGGGCAGCACAAAAACAAAAAACAAAATAAAATAAAGATCTGATTCAGTCTATTTAGTAGCTTACAGAAGTCCTCAACCGCGGTCCTCAAGTAGCCCTTACAGGCCAGATTTTCATTATAGCTGAACTAGAGCACATGTGAAATAATCATCTGATGGATGAAAACAGGTTAATAACCATGGTTACTGATTAGCTGATTATTTCACCTGTGCACTAGTTGAGTTATAATGAAAACCTGGCCTATAGGGGGTACTTGAGGACCACGGTTGAGAAACAATAGCTTACAGTATAATTTGCAGTACGTGTTCTAACCTCTCAGTTGCAGGTTTGAATCCTTGCAGGACTAAGTCATCATTTTGAGATTGATAAACTGACTACTACTGAACTGGGCTGCAATAGCAATAATTTTTTAGCTGCTAATTATCAGATAATTAATGAGACATGGGTTAATCTCTTTATATCACCCTGGGTGAAAAGACAGTCTCTATACAAAGAATATGATTACTATCTATATCTCACAGCTTGAGTTGCTTTTAACCAATCATTTCATAGGTTGACAGAGAAGGGTGATATCACAAGAATTTGACTGAAATCTCATAATGTTTTGCAAAGGTTTCAATCAAGCAGAAACTGTAACAACGGCCACTATAAGTTGTACAAAAAAAGCTAGTGCATTTATACTTTATTTTTATTTATTTTTTTGCTGTTCATGGCAGATTTTGATAGGCCACTGCGTCCCATCTCAAATTACTCTGAAAGTCTTATTTATCATGTATTACTTCCTAGTAGACATGTGTTTTTTAATTTGTACTAATTCAAAAATTGTTTTCTTTGCATTAATTTTAAAAAGAAATATCAAGGGTCCCTTCGTTGAACAAAAGAAGGAACAGGCTATAGCGCAGCAAAAAATAGTTCCTATGTTCTTAATTAAAACCATCACTCTAAAGGCAAAAAATACTTTTCTGCAGGTGGGAAAGGGTTACATTTTTCAGATTTACACTTTTCAAGTGGTAAAGATTTCAGAAGTTCAAATTTACACTATTCAATAATTATCTGTCAATTTCATTATCATTTCAATGATTTCTACTATAGACATGTATGTAAGCTTCAATTTTGTTCTTGGCCAAATTAGCCCCAATAAAATATAAATTTCTTTTAAAAATGTGCTGGCTTGTAGCAGTAGCATTAGCCTCTGCTTTAAATCTATTTACGTTTAAGCTGTTGATCAGCAGATTCTTGATTTTACTGAAGATATTCTCCATATCAAATAAAAGATTAAGAAATTTATGATAATGATCAAATGTCAAAATTTGGCTAAACCAAATATCCCCAGGATTCTTGAACGTACCAAAAAAAATTATGAAAATGTATTCATCCAAACTAACAAAAACAATATCAAACAATAATCACAAAAAGATAACCAGAGGAAGGAGAGACAGTTTTAAGTTTAGGGAAAATATTTATTACATACAGCTGATTTGTATCTGTTTTTTAAATACATGTTAATTTTGAGCAAATACTAAGTTTTAATCTGTTTATTCCAAGAAAGTTATAATTATTTTAGTAATAGTTGCTTGTTTTTGAGTGACTGATATATCACATACATTGTTATCTAGATTTTCTCATTTACTTGGATTTTATTTTATTATTTGAAATTATATATAGTGTACTCTCACTGAACACAGTCGACTGCCAGGCAAATCATAAATCCATAACCAATAACAGGCTTGCACTCACTGGACTTTTATCTTAGGTGCCTTAAACTGACAGTGTGGAATAGAACAATTTATACACAACCAAACAAGTGAAAACTCATTAGAAAAATCGGCAAGTGGTTGTCATGGCAGCCATATTGTTTAACATGGATCAGTGACATATATTCATAACAAATCAACAATCATATGTAATATTTAGTGAATCAGATGGAACACTGAGTAGGGTATATACTGTGATAATGATATGTGGATACAGAGATGGGCTAACAATATCAACTGCGAAGATGCCATTAATAGTTATAGTCTACACAGATTTTCTATACATTTAAACACAACTTTCTTAAACAATTTGTCTGTTGCCATACAGTCACTGCATGAATAACCATGAAGCACTTATGATCCTACTAGGATGCACTTTTAAATGTAGGCAGTTCCACATACCTCCTTGTCACCGCATTGTGAATAACCTGTATCCGGACAAACGCTGCACACTTTGTGGCGCTAACGTCATAGTCATGTGACGCTTATTCACATGACGGTTGTTTACATTGTAGCGGTGGATTGCAACAAGTTGTAATATTCTAACTACACAGGCAACAATTCTTATTCACACAATGTATGTATGTCAGTTGCCTCAACTTACTTAAAGTGATAATGCCACACTATTCTGATAAATAAAACAATTTAAATAAAGATTATATTAAAAAATGTGTGCTACTTGATCAAACTGGGTTCGCATATGGGCTAGTCCTAAGACATTATCTATAAGAAATCCTAGTGATGTAATTACGTGACATATATATATATATATATATATATATATATAAACAAGAAAACCCAAAATCTGGTAGTATAATATAGTACAGATTACTTCTGTGCTCTCTCTCCCTAAATAATTACAATGAGATTTTTTTATTTTTTGCTTTTCTTAGTGAGGCACTCAAATATCGGCCGATAACAGGAACTGTCGGCATCAGCAGGCTTCCCACTGATCAGCAAAAATAAAAATTAAACCCCCCCCCCAAATAAATAAGACAGAGGACAGTAAATCTATAAGTGGCAAATAAAGTAATAAGTCTATAAAGCTATATATAATGGGCTTGACATTTCTAGTGGTCCTGGGTGACTTAGAAATTGCAGCAGACAACTTAGAAATGTAATTTTTTCCAATATTTAACATTGAGTGGACTAGTAACTTTTCCCTTCTGGGCTAGTAGCTTTTAACCCCTACTAGTAAACCATAGTGATATTTGTCCACCCTTGTATGTTTATATATATATATATATATTTAGGGATTTTGTTATTAGAGCAATAGAGTTCTTATTGCAGCACAACTTTTTTATGTTCTTGGACGATTGTTATCTCCAGAGACGTGGAGCTGCGATGGGGCAAAATTTGCCCCTTCCTACGCTAACTTCTTTAGGGGGTGGTGGGAGCGGTTCCACATCTATGGAGATGGCAACGTGTTTTCTCAACACCTCATTAAATACATGCGCTTCATAGATGATCTGTTTATCATCTGGTCTTCAGACTGACAACAGGCCCAGGAATTTGTGAATTACCTCAATACTAGTGAAGTGGGACTCAAATTCACATTTGAGTGGCAGAAAATATCTATCAACTATTTTGATGTTACTTTAACATCGGATAACCAGTCTAAGAGGATACTCTCTACACTCTATAGGAAGCCCATCTCAGGGAACACCCTTCTACATGCCCGTAGTAGTCATCCTGGGCATGTATTCAAGGGGATTGCAAAAGGCCAATTAATGAGGGTTAGGCATAATTGCACCCTGGATGGTGACTTCCACAGAGAGAGTGAAGAGCTTAGCAAACGCCTAAGAGCTAGATATTACCCTAATAAACTGGTAAAGAGAGCATATACAGAAGTTAGTCAAATGGATAGAACTAGGCTGTTTGAGTCCATCTAGGGGTGTTGCTCCCTAGACTAATGAACATATTCACATAGATTACTTGATATCTACAGTGGCCAATACAGGACATATATTATAAAACTTATACCCCTTCCCCCAATGGGATTTTCTCCCTTTCCCCCTGTCCCCATTTATCCCCCCCCCCTTTGTTTATCCCCCATGTTGATGGGAGACAACAAAGTAGGATTCGTACGTATAATAACAATAATAATAACATTGAATTCCATATCCATCTTTCAGACCAATTCTAGGTATATCTCTATTGAGCTCCCTTTCTTCCTTATATATGCTCCAACAAGCTATAATAGTGGTTAAAGTTTGCCCAAGGGAAGTTCTTCTCTCTACATATATAAACACATCTAATACATATTTATCTTATCTCTGGGCACTTTGAGCAGAATACCAAGTAGTCATATAAGTTTAATATGTTATCTACATACTATGCTAGTAAGATTAAGTTTGTTACAGTATTTTTTACTTGCTTGGGAATTTTATCAATAGAGAATCGAGTGGTTATATAGCTTTAAATATGTCGCTAATATTTTTAATATAGCCTATATCAAGTTTGTCCTAACATTTAAGTATGTACATTCATCTAACTGAATAATCGTGTTTATACTTGGAAAGTATAAAGTTATCTACACTACAATTGGATGTATATATGCACTTTATGCACTATTAGTGTAATTTAAGGAGTCTACAATTGATTTACCTATTATGGGTACTTGAGGGTTAAACATTGTGAACACTATTTAGGAACCTCCAATCGGAGGAGAGATGTGGCTTTAAATAGTACACACCTGTTACCTGTAATTTTATGTCTATGACTAATGTCTGATTGACCGAAACCGGTCAGACTTTATTTTTTATTGTTCACTATTTGTTCAATGGAGTCTGCCTATTTTTAATGGAACGTCAATAAAAACTTATACTTTTTACTTTTACAAGCTTTTGGATTCTATCTATTCTTTTGTCTATACAAGCCCGGACTTCTTTGGATAGTTTTTTGCTGATATATTTTGGAGTACTGGGACTCCATTCCTTTTTTCTAGTCCTGAGCAGGATAGAGGGCCGTATCTATTGTCGGAAGAGCCTGGAGAAGGGACCTAATGGACCGACAGTGACGCAGAGCGGAGCCGCACGGTGTATGGGTGCAAGCTGCAGTTGATTTACACAGACACGCTACAGTGGAGCTAAGATACCACACTGATGATTTACTCATGGAGGATTAACAACGCACAAAAGTCACAGTAATCACGAGTCATTATTGTTTTTATACTACATATAAGAAGGCATGACCGGCTGAACAGGGTTGATTTACCGCTGTTGCAGATCCCTGATTCGGAGAGCTAATATTGTCTATAGCCGTGTATGAAATCTGTGAGCAGGACTGTGTTTACGCTGGTTTATCCAGCCACTCTGATGTACTTTCTGCATATGTTTTTGCCCACTGCTTTGGATATTGTCTGTTTCCTATAGACACATACATACACCGCATGTTGCTATTGTAACAGCTCCTTGCTCTAATGGGTTTTACTTTGCACTGAACTTTACATTCGCATGTTTTCCATATACTGTATATATATATATATATATAGTTAATTAGATGAAGCACTCACTGGTCTTATCAAGTGTATCCAAATTGTATTCTCTGTGATTCTCTCTTAGCATCCTTACATGTGTTTATGCTGTTAGTGAGAGTGCACCTATCTCTAGAATATATATATATATATATATTGAAAAAAAAGCTGTTGGTATATTGATGCTAGATTATAAGTGATGGAATAAATCAGAAAAAAAAATAAGATAGTTTTTAAAAAAGCTATTGTTTTTTTTTTATGCTGAAAATAGTAAAATAGCTTTGAAAAAAACTGTTGGGATATTGATGCAATCAAAGGGCTTTTCTGCTAAAGTGTAACGATCCTGCCTGACTGGAAGCAAAATTGCAACTAGGCAGTTTTTTAGGCAGGAATCATTACTTTTTCTTTTTATTATACTTTAGCCCATGTGATCACTGCAATAACGTATTGCAGTGATCACATGACAAAGCACCACTTTTACTGGTTTATTATGTTGCTATATAACCCCCCTGCCCAGAAACATTATTTTATATTATTTTTTTCTGTAGTGATACCCCTCACCCTTCCCTTCTCCCCTGTGTATAAGCATAGGGTCACCAACCCCACTTTGCTTTTTACAATTGTGTGGGCCCCTTCCCTCCCTCTCCCGTCAAAATGAGGGTTTTATAGTATATTATATTATAGCACTGCGGAATCTGTTGGCGCTCTACAAATAACCGATAATAATAATAATAGGGTCTCCCTCCCCCTATATTTGTATTTTGCAGCATAGACCAGATCCCTTCCTCTCCCTTTGACATCCTGTTTCACAGTGTAGGCTCTACCCAGCCCACACCTCCCTCATGCACTAGCAGATGATCATTACAGACTGTAACGTGTAACGATCTGGCATCTGTCTTCATATAATAACAGAGGTCCGCTCGTGCTCTATTACCATATGAAGACAGATGCCTGAAGCTCTGGAACAGAAGCTCTCAGCTCTAACTTAACATCCAAGCCTGCTAGAGCTTCCTAAAGTAATAGGCAATGTACCACATTACATAAATCTACATCAGTTTGGCTTAAGGGGTTAAAGTAATACTGTCAGGCCCATTTATCAAAGGGCTTGTGGACCTGATCCGACACTGCGGATCAGGTCCGCAAGACCTCGCTAAATGCGGAGAGCAATACGCTCTCCGCATTTAACATTGCACCAGCAGCTCACAAGAGCTGCTGGTGCAACGCCGCCCCCTGCTGACTCTCGG